>JAOXYM010000018.1:5921804-5932673 GCA_028567055.1 Leptatherina wallacei
TGAGTCCTAATTTCGTGCCTGTTAACGCTTGTCGTGAGCTGGTGTGACAATAAAGTTCTTGAATCTTGAATCTTGAAATATGTTTTAAAGTCTTACTTGCATACTTTTTACCAAGATTGTGACATTCACCAATATTTTTGTATCTTAGATTTGTTCATAGCAAAGAACAATGTCAGAAAGAAACTACAGTAATGATTTTGTGAAATTCTTAAAATAACTTTTGATAATTTATTTTGAAATAAACAGCGAGATTTAGCATATTGTGTCCTCAGGATCAAATTAAAAATGTTTTATTCATTCATGAACAAGTTGCAGTCAAGACAGGATTTAATTCTACTCCTGGTATTCCTAAACCATTGATGCAACAGACTGCCCCTTCCCCAGAACAGCAAGACTATCGCTCCATAAATGTCCAAGTCACCTGCGACTCCCAGATCCACCTGCTGAATGTGGTCTTTAATGATTAAAATTTACTACAACAGCGTTTTTTTATTATAATGACTATAGGTTATGCCCGACCACCTGGTTATTAACACCACGGACCAACCATCAGACTCACCTCGAGGTTTTATTTAATCAGATGCACCACTCGCTGCATCGGCACATTGCGTCTTAAAAGGATGCTAGATGTGTTTGAACACAGCAGGTGGTAACTTGCTTTACAAACTAAAGAAGGCACAATACTTAAAGACGGTATTCTACGGTATACCACTTCCTCCTTTAGCCACTACACCACGAGGAAGTGCATCCTGATGCGCTCATTGGACCAGACTGCACGCTGCTATACAAGTTCAGGAATAATATGAATCTCACCCTATAATCATTTATAACCAAGTGTATCACTTTAAAAATGGGGACAAACAGGTTTCAGTTCACATCTTTATCATTAGTTTTCACCTAACTAGGAATATTTATTCAGTTTACATGGTCTATATAAAAAAACTACAACTTATGAAGATATTGGTGAAAGAGGCCTATTGTCCTAATAAGGTGTAGATCCTGTTTCCTTATCAAACCTCCCACAATCTTCTATGTGTCAACAAATAGTGGGTCACGTCTCCTGTTTACAATATATCAGATTCAGCAACACTGTCTCCAGCATCTTTTATTGATAGGTGGCAAGTGGAATGCTTTCATGTTGCAAACCTCCGTGCCACTGCTGCAGCCTCCTGTTGTCAGTGTAGTGGTGCCTGTCTGTTCACCAGGAGAGAGATGGATCGATTGAGACAGAGAGAACAATGTGCAAGAAAAAGAGGGAGAGAATACGAAAAGAGATGCATGGACAGACAGGTCTGAAGTGGCAGCAGTCGGCCCTGATGGAGACTGATGGGACGATGAGGAGATAAGAGCTGAGAAGGTGGAGGAGAGGTTGCATTCGCATGGCTGCAGAGCTGGCAAGACAGATGGAGAGAGCGGCAAGAGGAAAGTGAATCAGGGCTCGACAGAAACGATGAGCACCGAACATGCCTCAGTAACAAAATGGAGGCAGGGGAAGAGAAAAAGCAGAGAGAGAGAGGTTGCAGCAAAAAGAGAGATTTATGGAAAGAGGAAATTAGAGGAAGAAAGGAGGGGGTGAATATGTAATGAAGGAGAGTGACTGTGCCTGCGTTTGTGGTGCGAGGGGATAGAAACAGGAGATGGGTTAGGTTCCCCTGTGCTTCCACAAGCACTTTGCAGAGCCACCACAGCCACTTAAGTCTGTAGGAGCTTAGAGCCACTCAGCGCTCTGCTGTCCGCTTCATCGTGTCCACAACAATTATCATCCAGCCTTCAATCACTCCTGCAATAATACAGACAAGGCACACAAGTGCAAAGACAAGAAGCACAACTGAAAGCAGCATCAGGGAGAATAAACACTTCTCATTTAGAGACACATCACAGATTATCATTACAGGAATCCAAACTGAGTTTTGTGAAATGAATCAGGATGTGGGGAGTGAGGGTGAGAGGATGAATGCTTGGTGTCAGTTGGATGTTCTGAAATATCAGCGCATAAAAACCTGAGGATATGTCAACACTGCCGTCACTCCCACACTGAAGACACAGGGACTCATTTTCAGTTGGTGAATCTGCATCGTGACTCATTTAATATCATTATTTCTTATCACAGCATCATGCATTCACTCTTCTAGCATCTTTTCCAAAATTAGCTCATTCCTGGAAAATATATCGTGTTTTTCATCAGTGTGGTTTCTCTCTCTCTCTCTCTCTCTATCTCTCTCTCTCTCGGGTTTATGACAAGGCTGTCTTTTATTTGCTTCAAGCTACTGCATTTGCATTTAGGTTTACTCAATATGAGCTTGTCATTTGCAGTGAATGGAAATATAGCTATTACTACTCAGGATACGCCTTCTAAACACTCTTCTTTTCATTATTTTCTATGGGTAGGTTCACTGAAGGGAAAGCTTTCTCTACTAAACCCATGCATCCTTATATTGGATGTGCCTCAGTGCAGGTACAAAAAGATCCTTGAATTATCAAATATTTTTTATTTATATATAAATAAATATTACTTATCAATAAGAAAGACATTTTAAAAATGTGTAAAAATAACTAACATATTGTCCTTGATAAATATTGCATGTTGTTCAACTAACAAAAAACCCAAAAGTATAATAGTAATGGGGGAATAAAAATTGTCATTGTGTCCTTGGACATGACACTTCGCCCACCATGCGCACAAATCTAATGCACTATGATAAACATTTATCTGCCCTCTCAATAAATCTAAACAAAATCTTATCACTCCTTTTATGAAAAAAGATAATAAAGAATTTATATATATGATATAGTTATATAATAAAAGTAATAAGATAAGAAATCATCTAGATCAGGGGGCTTTATGCAACAGTCATTTATTAATATTTAATCACTGAACAATTGCTGCTTGTATTTTGTGTAAATATCTTTTCATCCTTTTCGTTCATGCCTGCAGATAAAGACAGGGAGCCTATGAGGAGGACCTGGAATTTTGGAAATATAAGTTTTGCTGCTAGTTCTCATCAGATCCCTCGATGCATAATTTTGGATCAGCTAGTCGCTTGTTAAAGAATTTTTGGGACAGCCGAATAAGGAATTGCAGTTGTTTGATCCTGAAATAATCATTTCAGGTGCTAGAGCCTGTTCAAAGTTAGTTCCAGGGAAGATCTGGCTTGGTTTTCCACAGGGAGCTACTGCATGTCATTAACTCTAAAGCGACATAAATTCACCTCATTTGTCGAGCTGACTCTATTGAAACACCTGACAATGTTAATTGATACAACATTCTCCTCTGTGGGGTTTTCCAACTCCTTCAGAGTTACCTTAAGTCAATCAACTGATTAATATCTTCCCTGTCCAGTCTGTTAGCTTTGGTAGATGGCTTTCTTAAGACAGGAATGTAGTGGTGCTGTATTATTTCCATTTTGTAACAATGAATTTAACCTCTTCTTAAAAAGAGCCTCCTGTACAAGGGGCAACGTGACATTTTTAGTGAAATATTTACTCTTCCTATGATATATCTTGGGATTCACTTCTTTCTGGATCTTCATGGTGTTTCTCAGATAAATTTGGGGGCTATCCCTCGATTCTGCTGAATCTAACGATTAGAGGTATTGATTATTAACATCGACTGATGTGTAACGCCTCTATTAAATCATCTTTTAAAATTGCTCAGGTTAATTTTTTATCTCCTATTTTTACACAGTTACCCATGAGCCATCCTAGATGAATTGAGTTGCTATCCTCTGGTTTTCCCTGAAAGTAATGTGGGTTTCTTTCTGGAGGAGATAACCATTTAGAATTAATTGTGTTCCAGCTGAATTTACTCTGACACAGTAACACATCTTGATTTTGACACTCCTGTAGTAATCTCATAATTCTCAGCTTTCTTTTTAGACCAAGATTACGTAAATAACTCTTGCATGTCCAACTACAAACAATGATTACAGATATGGCATTAACTTCCGTAATAATGAAGTGCTTTGAGAGAATTGTGGGTAATATGCTCAAATCAGAGGTCGCTGACAGCCTCGACCCCTGCTTACAAGCAGGGTCGTGGGACTGAGGATGCATCCATTACTGTCACACATTTGATTAACAAATACCTCAAGCGCCCTCAAGCCTACGCCAGGGTCCTATTAGCAGATTTTAGCACTGCCTTTAATACAGTTCAGCCTCACCTGGTCATACAAAAACTAAATAACTTAAATGTAAACCCTTTCATGGTGAAATGGTTCTACTCTTTTCTTACAAGTCGTTCACAACAGGTCATGGCCAATGGTTCACTCTCTACCCTGTTATTCTCCAACGATACCATCATTCTCACTCTGTTACACTCAAAGTCCGACCCTAGCGTGTACTTAAGGGAAATAGAGATTTTTAAATCCTGGTGTGATGATCGTTATCTTGTGCTTAAATCGCAAAAAAACAAGAGAGATGGTCATTGACCCTCGGGAGGTCACAGCCCATGATCCTGTGAACATCAGCAACAATGTTATAGAACAAGTGCCTTCATACAAATATTTAGGCCTGATAGTGTCCAATAATCTGAGTTGGAGTGTACATGTAGACTACTTGTGTAGCAAGCAAGCAGAAAGACTGCTATTTGGTGTGTGTGTGCAGAGATCGAGACCATATTTTTGAATGCAATCTTTGCAAGTATTGTAAGATATGTCGTGGCTGTGTGGTTCGGTGGTATGGTAACAACAGCACTGAAGCTAGTGGAAACAACTGTTGTGCAGCCCCTTCAGTCCTTGTGTGAAGAAGCTGTTGTTAGCCAAGCTTATAAAATCGTGAACTACCCATCTTTTGTTCTTCTCTCAGAATTCGATCTGTTGCCCTCAGGGAGGCGCTACAGAGCCAGCAGATGCAAGAGCAACCGTTTTCAATTTACTTTTATTCCTACCTCCAATTTCTCACCTTAACAAACAGGTAAATTCAGTCCCGGTCCTTACCCCCCCCCCAACTCTGCCAATGCGGGGAGGGTTCTGGGTTTCGTTGATCCCCCTTGGTCACTCCCTGCTCACTGGGCAGGGTAGGCCTACAGCTGTGGATCCCTGGATCCCTAGTCCTTTCCTCTATCAATCTATTATTCCAATATTTCTGATAACACTCAGTCTGCTGGCTCTGCAGCTCCTGTGATATGAGATGTATCGTACTGACTGCTCATGTCCATTGGAGGATATGTTTTTTCTTTTTTACCTCCTTTCTTGCATTGCACTTTACATCATGCAGTGTTGCACAAAATTCGGCACTTTTACTGTTTCATTATGTATAACTTTGTACTGTTTATGTCATGTTGCACCACTTGCCTCATTATCTGTCATTTTATATTGTAATGCAGCTGTACCTGTACTATGTGCCCAGCACAAATCCCCCCTAGTGGGACAATAAAGCTTATCTTATCTTATAGTTGTGAAGATGTACCACATTTATTTTGGCTTTGTCATTTCAGAATAGGCCACAACAAGAAGAGATTAGGTTGAATTCTGATATTTTCCTAAAATTAACTGAGGGGTCTCAAATGAAAGCCTCCACATCTTTCTCCACTGCCACCGCACCAACATCCTAATACAGACTTTTGTACCCCTTTATTTGGTTTCGCATATTACCAAAGGATACCTCTGTATCTCAGTGATGCAACATTTAGAATCAAAATAGCAGTATTCGATGTCCTGTGATCCGAACGGATTGAATTCTCCCATGTATGAAAATTTAATGACTTTTTATATCTCTATAGCCTGAGAGGTGAAGCATCCTTCCTGCCTCAGTATCATTGCCACACTATATTAGTCAAAACATAAATACTTGCGTATGTTTATTGAACAGATTTCACGTGCTAGATGTTGAGTTCCCTCAAAAAGAATCTTAAACTGCCCTTATGAATTCCCTTTTCTCACCCAGTCTTGGTCTTAGCAATGAATCAATATTGAGAAAACTGCTAAGCAACTTGGAAAATGTTAATTTCAGGAAATCCATCTGGACAGGCGTAAAAGCACCCCAGGCACCGGAGTGATGCACATCTCACAATGGTTCTATTTTCTGTCTGTCTAATGGCGTGAATAACACTGTGAGGGATGTTATAATATAACAAGAGGCTGATCAATACAGTGTCGGCTAGAAAAAACATGCACAGCTGCAGTGTGCTCACTGGGTGTTTCTAATGCTCACGTCTCCATTAAAGCACCGCCGACGAGCAGGGCGAGGAATCTTAGAGCACACGCTTAATGCTCACGAGAATTAAGTTTCTTCAAGAAAACACACGTGCACACATTATTTGACGAACTGTTGTGTTGAAGGTTACCACCTACTTTTTGTTCACAGCTCGAGTTTCAAAAAGAAAAAGTTTTACGCCTCCATCACTGCTACAGGCTCTTTGAGGCTACAGCTAGACACCCTCTTCTGTGATTAATGAGCCTCTATGAATAGAACACACAGCGTTAAAACATTTGATTGATGCTTTGACGATTGCCAAGCGTCCCTGCATGCATCACTCCAGCTTTTCATTCTCCTTTTCAGACAGGTTGATCTGTGCAAGAGAGAGGAGCCAGTGAGCACAATTATTCGGGGAGGAACTGTGCTGCTCTGATGGAAGCAAAGAAAATGACAGACATGTTTTGAAATCTGACCGTTTACCTAACCCCAACACCCAGAAATGAAAAGTTGAACCCCTCTGATCAGCTGCATCTTAAATCTCAGCCTTAGATGAGCTTAAACTTTTGTTCGCGGCGCTATTTTGTTTTTTTTCTGCATGTTTGTTTGTGCCGTGATGGTCACTCTGCACCGCCCCTGTCTTTGTGAGTGATCCTCTGTGTGTTCGGAGTCACCTCTCTCTGGCACCTGGTTCCATCTATAATTGATGGGCAGGGGCCAGAGGACATGTCACAGCCACTGCACATAGCACGAGAGTGACAAGGCCACACAGAGTGACAGGGTAACACGGCGCTTCCTCACCCCATCTACATTCGACACACACTTCACACACGCCTGCTCTTCTGGGATGGACAGTCACACTGGGAGATGGAGGTAAAAAATTTAACTGGGAGGGAGCACTGTGGCTGCTTCAGGAAAAATAGAGGCAAAGGTGCCTAAAATATGATGTTACTACTGTGTTATTGTAAAGGTGTGGGGGTGTGGTTAAGAAGTGAAATGCAAAAGGAAAAAAAAAGTAGAGGATTTAAATTGCTATTCAAACACAAACACTCATTATTATGCACACACAAACACACACAGATACAGCATTACAAACATATAACTGACAAGTTTATGGATGCACATGTTGAAATGCTCATGTATAACCTCATTAAAGACACACTCATATAGTAGATTTACATATATTAACCTCCATGGACAGATGTAGTGGTGGGGTCACTGCTGTAAATAATTAGTGTGCCAGTTCAGCCACTAAAAGCAGCAACTAAACTGGTTACAGGTGAATAAATGTCTGTCTTTCTTACAACTATAGAGATTTTTTTCTTTTTTTTGGTGAAAGAAAAGGGATATAAAATAAAAATGCAGATCAAATATTTTGTTTGGGTTTATGGTTTTTGTCTTTTATTTTCTTCCTGCTTTGTGGGCGAAGTGGCTGACTGTGATCCTGATTCCTCCTTGTTCTCACCTGTGGCTGCTATAAACCTCCAGTCTCCTCTCTTCTCATTTTAGTTTCCTATTCTAATTCACCATATTGTAAATAAACCATTTTGCCCAACCCGCCTTCTCCTTTAGTCTTCCTGGATCCATCCTATGAATTAACCCTAAAATATTTGTAAGTATATGGAACTGGTATTTCCAGTGACAAATAAATGAAAGATGTTAAATGAACGGTAATGCAACGTGATGGTGTATTTCATTCTAACTTTGAAGTCTTCATTTTCCCGATTTTCCTGTTTCAAAAATCAACTGTTTTATCAACCGCTTTATTAGGTACACTGTTCAATTGCTTGTTAACACAAATATGTAAATTAGCAAATCACATGGCAGCAACTTGATGCATTTATGCATGTAGACGTGGTCAAGATGACTTGCTGAAGTTCAAACTGAGCATGCAGAAGAAGAGGAATTTAAGTGACTTTTAAGTGAGCGTTGCATGGTTGCTGGTACCACACGGGCAGGTCCTAGTTTTCTGATATAAAAGGATTTTCACTCACAACCATCTGTAGGATTTACAGACAATGGTCTGAAAAAGAGAAAATATCCAGTGAGCAGCAGTTCACTGTCTGGGAGAAATTTTCTTTTCAAAGTCAATCCAAAGGCCAGGTGTGTCCATCTCTGGTCCTCCAGGGACACAATCCTACAGGTTTACCATGTTTCCCTGCTCCAACACACCTGAATCAAATGAATGAGTTATTGTGTAGAACTTCATAGGCTGTTGGATCCATTTAAGGTGTGTTGAAGCAGGGATACATTAGAAATCTGCACAGGACAGCGGCACTTGAAGACTGACTTTGGACACCCCTGCCATAGGCGATTGGAAAAAAGTTGCCTGGTTTGATGAGTCTCCATTTCAGCTGCAACATTCAGATTGTAAAGTCAGAATTTGGTGGAAACAACATGACAGCATGGATCCATTTTGCCTGGCATCAATGGCTCAGGCTGCTGGTGGTGTAATGGTGTGAAAGGTATTTTCTTGGCTCACTTTGGACCCCTTAGTACCAACGGAGCAGTGTTTAAAACCCACGAAGTCTTGTTGACCATGTCCATCTCTTTATGATCCCACTGTAAAAGCTCAAATCATCTCCAACTGCTTTCTTGAACATGACAATGAGTTCACTGTACTCCAATGGCCTCCACACTCACTAGATTTTAATCCAATAGAGCACCTTTGGGATGTGGTGAAGGGGAGATTCTGATCATGGATGTGCTGCAATGGTGTGATGCTATGGAGCAAAATCTCTGAGGGATGTTTCTATCATCTTGTTGAATTCATGCAACAAAAACATTAAGGCAGTTCTGAAGGCAAACGTGGGTCCAATAATGGTTTCTAGCACTATCCAAGGTAGATCTAGCTCAAATTTCAAAGTGTTGTCAACAGCAAATAATATAAAGCTGGTAAACAGTTCATACTTTTTACACAAAACAAATTGTACATGGATGTTGGGCACATATCTGGCCTATTTTTTCCCCCTTTTCTTTCAGGGTGTGGCCCCCATAAGCCCTCTGACTTAGAAAAATCCTAGATCTGCCATCATCTTGATGATGAGGCTGTTTACCAGCCTATTAAGGGTGTGATAATGCGAACATAGCACCTGTTAGACATTATAAACACATCAGACTGTCTGGCCTCTCTCCTGTTTACCTTCTCTCAGCAATTTGGATGATGCTTCATGGTGGAGCCAAAGAAAGCCGTTTACACTCACCATTTCTGGCTCTTTTCTTCTACATATACTTGAAATTTAGTAGAAATTAAGTTAAGTATTTAGCACCCTGATGATATGGAAGGCATGAGGGAACATTACAAAAGCAATTCTTAATTTCACTCTTTCGAGACCCAGAGTTTGGTTTGGGTTCACTTGTCTTTCAAAGGTAAGACAGGAGCAAAAGGCAAAAATCCCAACACGCTCCGCAAGGTGAAGAACAAAATAGAAATAGGAGGTTCAAAAATATAAAGCCCCTGGCATCTCTTATATAAACTGTTTCATGTTTCATTTAGTTTCATGGCATTGACTCCAGTTTCATAAAATGCTTGATACCAGCAGCAAAGAGAAAAATTCTGGAATTGTTAAGTCATGAGCCAGCAATAAGGACCTTGGAAGGTCACAGGATCGGAAGAAAAATACAAACTAAAAACAAAAACACTTGAATTTGAGACAGCTGTTTTTCTAGGGATGTACCAGTATTGAAATTGAGGGCCAATTTCATAAACAAAAGATAATTTGACATATTACAGATAACCAATACAGATTTGTTTCTTATCCGATGTCCTTTTTCTATCAGTTCTGCTCATAGTCGAAAGTCAGTAACCCTGGTTTGAGATGGCTTTGCAAGTTAGTCAAGCTTAAAAAGGTTGCATCCTTTAAAACTCCATTAGTGCTCAAAGTGGAATGTTGCTGCCTATGCAGAAAACTCCCGACACCAGAGAAAAAGTCATCAGTCTGAAAAAATGCTAACTGTCAGAAAAAAATAATTCTGGCCATTTGGATAGAATGACAGGAGGAAATGTGTGAATATGTATCTGATAAATGGAATTAATTACCTGCACTTCAAAGATTAAAGAGACGAATGTAGCGTTTACGTCAGAGGTACTCAAATACAAATCTTCAAGGGCCACAACTAATATTTTGAATAAGTCAAAGGTCCGTTTGTAATCCTACAAGCCACGACACGTCATAATAGTTATATTCAAAACAAAAACAAAAGTACAATTCATGTTTCATTTAGAAATTAATTAGTATACACGCTCACATAAAACAAAACAAGAGTCCCGCAATGAATACAAAGCAAATATTTTGGAAGATGTTAAGGAACATTTTTCTTCTTAAATATATAAGAACCTCAAGAAAAGACCAAAAAATTTTATTAAATTTGTGACTTATCATCATCATTAGTGACTCAGTAGCATCTGAGAATAATAATTTCTTTGTGATTTAAACTTTTACATTAACTCACTCCAAAATACTTCCTGGTGTTCTCCGTTCTTTACTTTGCTTCAGACAATCTGAACTCTGCCGCTAGCTAGCACCACAAGCGTTGTTTTTTTCTTTATTAAACATGTAAAACATAACAAACCGCGAGCGGTTTAAAAGCGACTAGCAATCAATGACTGTAAATATATATGGACGAACCTTAAAACCATGTGACCCGTAGGTTTGTGAAGAGATGAAAAGAAGCTCATTGGGAGGTTCCAACCGTCGCCATTTTAGCAACGTAACGAGTCTCGTGACTCCCGGAAAA
>JAOXYM010000018.1:5932773-5943228 GCA_028567055.1 Leptatherina wallacei
CGCCGTTGAGCCCTCCTGAGGTGTCGTGGGCCTATCAACGAAACACCGGTGAAGGGGGGTGCCCACCTGAAGACCCCCCCCCCCACTCAATATCAAGTGCTGATCTATCTAAGGGATTGTACTATCTAGTCCTATGAGCTCAACTTTGAGTGACAGAATGAGTGACAGCTGGAACAGCCAATCACGTTAGCAAAGAATTGAACAGCAGAACCAATCATATCAATTGAAATACGTTATGAGGCGGGACTTAGAGCAGCAACAGAGCGCTCAGATCTCTCAGCTGTTTTGTGGGATGGAGAATGGTAAACTTAGCTATTCCCCTTATTACACCACGCCCACTTCTAGCGTATGCGTCTTCCGGAATTGTGTTGACATTTCCGGTTGCTAGCTACGGCCAGTTAGGCTACGGTGAAAAACACGGTAGCCTACATGGCAAGATGCAGCGACTTACTTGAAAATAAACCAAATAAACTCTTGAAAGGTAGATGGAGGAGTAGTACTTCGTCACTAGGGTTGCTGATCTCTGTTTTTTTTTTAAAAAAGGAACAACCCTCCCTCCCCGGGGGAGCACCGCTGTAAGCAGCCTGCTGCATGCCCAGAATGAGCTCCGTCGGCCGGGCAGAGCTCCTGATCTGCTCCGCTGAAAGCCTGAACTTTTTTCCTGGGGGGGAATATTTTAACGATTCCAACTACAGGGGCTTTACAGTGTCCCACATAAAGTGTCAAATGTGGTTAGACATGGTTCCCTTTTCACCCTGCATGGCAGCAGCTCAACTTTCCCCGACAGCGTTCTTTGGCTGAGAGGCGTGAAAACTGGCTTTTCCACCCTGTCCCTGTATGTGGACACCTGACGGTAGATAATTAAAGTGTGAGGCTGCAGCACTGTAGGAACTAAACACAACGGGAGCAGGTTGACACGATTACCGTCCAATTTCATGTCATTTCTTTTTTCGTTGACAATATTTCTTTTTCATTATTGCGGAAATACGGGACAAATCACATTCCTCTTCAGCTCAAAACTTACGTTAACATTTTTCTAAATACAGGATTATTCCATTATTTACAGGGTGATTATGAACATTATTTATAACCCAAGGTTAATAAAGTCCGCCGAGTGTGGGGATGACGTGCAGCGGTGGCCTCGGGTGTTGTATGGCCACATTTTTAGGCATTTTATCCAAACATTTTGTTAATAAATCATTATTATCATCAAACCATATCCATCTTTCTCCAGTTGGAGTGACACCCTCCACCAGTACAAATAACACTCGTCATCGTTTACAACTGTTTGATATTAGTGACATGCTGGTGGATATAACTGAATTGTTATGGATCCGAGAAGCAACCGTAAGTCAAATGGCGCCACCCATGTATTCCCAAATAATAAGGTGGATAGCGAAAGGATTACAGCTTGGGGGCCACAAATTTGAGGCTCGGACCACAGGCCGCCATTGGAGGGCCACTGGTTTACAACCTGCTTCAATCAAAGAAATTCATAGTTTACTTCCTTTCAGAAAAAGGTATTTTTTACATTGAAAGGGACTTTTGTTTTCCAACACATATAATGTATGAAAACAGGCGTACACAAAATTATCAGCTTAGTTATGAAAAGTTACTGAAAATGTGAAACTGAGACCATTTATCTATCAGACTGGGAGATAGATGCTTAAAGCGTGTAAAAAGAAAGGAGTCCGGCTCACTGAAATAAATTTGTCTTCATTCTTGTAGCCCCAAAGGACAAATGATTCCCACTGAATTGAAACAGAGAAAGGCGCTGGAATGATTACTGAGCCAGTAGTAAGTCCATCCTTTCCACGGAAATGGAAATCTTTGGAACGGCAAGGTTTGAATGATCCTTTGTGCCTTGGCACATCTAGGGAAATCAGAGGCATCAGCAGACCTCACACTTTGCCACTTCTTCAATCTACCTCCTCTGCATAAAGATGTGAAATCAGGACAAAATGTGCTTGTGCAGCAGAACAATCGCCCCAGAACATACCCCATCATCAAAATTATTAAGTAATGCTGTTCTTTCTTCCATTTGCCAAGCTAATTTAAAATTATGTTTGGAAATGTAAAAGAGAAAATAAACTTGTTTTATATGTTGTTTTGTCAAAGTCAGCCATCGTCCATCAGATACACTTTTTAGATACAGAAAACTGATGAACCACCCACAATGTGATCAGATGCTTATTCTGGAGCGTTAACTTATGAACAAAGCAACAAAATCCTCATGTAATGGTAGGTAGTAGAAAGTTCGAAGACTCACAAAATTGAGTTCAATATCACCTTGGAGTGACTTTTCCATTTGAATCTGTCCTGTCCATCATGACGCCAGCACGATGGTCTGGCTGCCACCTTGTGCTGAACAGATTAGCTTTGCCAAGAGGAGACTTTTGGATATAAAGGTGAAGAGAGGAGATAAGGTAAGAGAAGAAAAAGGACATAGAGAAATAAAAGATAAAAAACAACCACAACTGTATAATCAAACCCAAACGCAAAAACCAGACAACCAGATGTGTGGCAGCTGGTTGTCTGGTTTTTGCGTTTGGGTTTGATTATACAGTTGTGAGACAGGTATCATCCTGAGGCCTCTAATAAGACACAGCAGACAATCATCAGGGGCACTTGTAGGAGTACAAAATACTAGGGGGTAGGTTTATGTTGTAAGAGAGCTGTCAATTAAGATTTGTGTGCACAAGAACACATCTGTTAATATTCATCTGAAGTTGTGCCAAAAATAATTTTTTGTAAATTCTTGTCTGTGTAAAATCACATATAAAATGCTTATTGTGTATTTTGTCTGTGAGAATATGATTTCAAAAGTTACAACTTCAGAGTTTACAAATAGAAAGTGTCATTTATGGACACAGTTTCTTCGTTATGGATTTACGAACCGACAGCTGTGAAACAACTGTCAAAAATGTGTCACGGGGTCACATACATTATTCACAAAGCAGAAGATTAATCAATTGCGCAAACTGCGTGCGTCTAATGTCTGTTCAACTGAGAGGCGCCGATGGCTGAAGGAGACAGCGGCACCAACAAGGAACAAAATCAGGTAACTATTCATAGTTCATATATCAAGCTTCACATTTTGTTTTGATAAGGTATTTGCCAAATGAGCATTCAGCCATTCTACTGTTGGCAGGAACCGGACCCTATGAGCCACCCACCCCACTGGGAAAGGCCCAACCTGACACCTGGGAGGGCAGGGCTGGCCCGACAACCACCCACCACAAGCCGGTGCCCGCCCAAGCACCCCAGAGACCACAATACCCCCCAACCTACCTGTCCTGCTCCCCCTCACACCCCAAACCCACTGTCACATTAGCTTACTATGTACTATTTATGGCAGTGACCAAACTTTTTTGAAACCATAGTTCACTAAAAATACTCTAATTAAATAATTACCAGAATTGGTGCTAAACACACTGATTACCAAACATCTGATGTAAAGTAACGCCATGTGTTTTGCTGCAACTGGTACCTTTATAATTTGCCTTTTGGCCAAAACAGTGTTCTTACTCATCTAACCAAATAATGCAATAATATCAAATTCCAAGCGCAGACAATAAATCTATGTCCTGAGCAAAACACAAATGGTTAAACAATTAGCTAAGAAATAAAATTATATCTCAAAATCTTTGAAAAAAAACCATGGATAGCATCTACTCATCCATGTTTGCTAAAGACCATTTTTAACAGGTCTCAGATGAGCTAAAATGAAAGTTAAAAGGAGCCTTTTTCAATCAAACGGGAAATCACAAACGCACACTTCATCCGGCCTCCCTGTAATTGTCAAGCTTTGAAAATGACACAATACCATGGTGACCCTGCCTCTGCTGGGCTGCCTCTCTGACTGTCTTTGTGCTTTACATGCCCAAATTTGTGAAATCGAGTTGTTGTGTATTCCTTGTAAAAGGCTTCCTCTGTCAATTTCTGACGGGTTCAAAGGAAACTCTGTTCCCTAACACTTGACCCACCATGTGTACATTCATACATACATCCGAGCACTACTGATTAACTGAATGACGTGTCTCATTTTCTTTTCATAGGGGAAGTTAATTTGGTTGCATTGATTTCAAATTAATTTATTCTTTCTTGTTGTGCTGCCTCTCTTTATTTAAGCAGTGACTAACCACTGTAGAGTCAGAATACATCTCTACATCTTTAACATAAGACACCTATTGTTGAGGTGAGTCCATAAAAATAGCATAAAAAAATATTACCCGGCATCACACAGCAGCATAATGAGGCAGGTATCATATTTACACTCACGAACACAAGAGTGCATGAGTCCAAAGAGGCGAGTGATCCTACTAGTTGATGTCTAGGAGTCAACATGTCTAAATGTCTTAAATAAAAAGAATTATGGATGAATGTGGTTTAAAGTTAATCTGGCAATATCTTCTACCACCAGTTATGTTGCAGACAAAAAAAAAGCAAGAGCTAACATCTTTTTTTTTAGTCTTGTATGTGTTCATTATAATAAATACAGACATCTTGAATGTGCTTAAAGAGAGAGCAGCTGTACACATGGAGAACAGAGGTCAGCAAGGAGACAGATGTTCAAAAAGGCTATTTGAGCAGGCAGATTTTCGGCTTCACACAGAGCTTGCATCTATTTCTTACTTGACTCTGCATGATGCAAAAATTGTATCTTTATACAATATATTCTATTATATGATCCCATATGCTTACAAAATCAATACTTTGTACTTCCATGCAATAACAGACAGTCTTATCAAGTGAAAATGTTAAACACTATAAGGAGAGAGATGAGAGAGGGTAGGGCTGTATGGTGTGGACAGCCGCAGCATGATGCTGTGCAGCAAACTGACAACACAATTAGTCAGCAGGAGGCTTGATTACAATATTTGTCTCATCCATATATCCACTGAGCTTATAAAATGTCGTTCTTTACAGCACCATTACTAGTTGTTCAGCAGTGATTCTGTAGAGAGGAGACGTTTTGATGATTTAATATTTGGGAGTTTTAATTGTGTTTATTTAAGTTGCAGTCTGTGGCATATCATTACCATCATTCTTTAGTTTGTTTTCCTTTACAAGCACAATGACTTCTGAATAAGTCTTATCCTGGATTTAAATCATGTGTGGTATAAAACATGGAAAATAAACTGAAATCAATGTAGCTAATTAATTCAATTTCTGTATTGAAGTGCAAGAACCATTAACATAAGCCTTTCACTAATGAGGGGATGGTTATTCATTACACAACTTCAGGTGCACAGTGAAAATGGCATTGTTGTTGAAGGTCTGATTATCATCTAATAATAATGGATTAGATTTATATAACACTTTTCTGAGCAATAAAAATGCTTTACAGTGAATCCATTATTCATTTACAGTGGCGGTGGTAAGCTACATGCTAGTTAGAGCTACCCTGGAGCAGACTGATGGAAACATGGCAGCCAATCTGCACCAACCATCAAACAATGAGACATTCACACTGGAGGGTGAAGTGTCTCCTGTCAAGGACACACCAGATTGACAGGGACGAAGCCGGATTCAAACCGCCAACTTTCCAGTTACTGAACGACCTGTCCTACAACCTTAGCCACTGCCGTATCACTATTATGATTAGCATTAGCACAAGAAAGTTACTTTTTCTGGCAGCAGCCCACATTAAATCAGGAAAGCTGTAGCCTATCTGTAGCAAAGTTGGCATGAAGACAGTCGGATCAGTAAAAGCATGCAAAGTTACATTTAGACTGTGACCATTCACGTCATTCCACTATATTAATCAGTGAAGTACATTTTTGATTTAAACTGTTGGACATGAATGGATTAAAATCGTGAATGTGTTCTGTCTCAACCAGAGCTGCTTTTTTGTATTAAAGAGTGTTTGTTGGTTGGATTTGTCTCGCAGTATCTTCTTCTATTTCTCCGTAGAACAAAATGTGCCTTAACTTTCTTTGTAATTTTGGACTGTAATCATTACAGGATATCTTTTCTCAAGCCCTGTAACTTACAATGTGATCAAATGAGCCCCGTGGGGACAAAGCCAACCCTTCCAGTTAATGGTATGACAGAGAGAGTCGTCTTCCAATGAAGCCTGTGCCAAGTCTGTCTGCAAACCCTTCTCAGGGTCAGGAATTAAGGGCAATATAAATGGCTGGTTTTTTATTCCATTTTAAAATAATGTGTTTTCCTTTAATGGCGTAAAAACACTTTTAACCAGACTTCAAAGAAAAATTTTCTTTATTTTACATCTTTTCAAGTAGCCACTTGACTTCCCAGTACCCTGCCTTCACCTCTTTGCATATACACACTCTTTGCCATTCATCTTAAAGCATTTAACATTCCTGATTCACTTTTTAGAAGCAATCCTAACTGCTATATTACTAAGCCACCCCTAGTAATGTGTACACAACACCGCGCTACATGCACTTCAACAGATAGTTGAGAGGTGCTATTAAAGTTAAGGGGATTTCATTAAGATAAATTTCACGTTCACAGTTTTGACAACACTTTCCTTTTCTACCAGTTTCCCAGACATTATTAGGTGTAAAGTATTTTTTCACAGTGCCACAGCAAAATGTGCATGAATAAATGCACTGGATGGGTTTCATTCAGCAACTGTTCTTAAGCAGACATTTTTACTGGACACTTATATGATTCTGACTATATGCTTTCTCATTTATGTTGACTCAGGAGCACATGTGCAAATAAGAGATACAAGATGTTTGTGTTAAATAGATAAAAAAATTATATTGTGTTGTCATGTTTCCTTAAATTTACTACAGTACAACATTGAAAAGGCAATATTACGTGTACATTTTTCAAATTTTACACCATTCTGTATTATTCTATATAAATTTATATCACTAATGGCCTAAATCAAAACACTACACGAACACCAAATTCAATTTAGCTGTAATAATTGGAAACCATGCAATCTGCAACCATTGTTGGTTGTTATTTAATGGCCCGAAGCATGCCTCAGCTAACACACAATATTTACTGTTGCTTCAGCATTACCTACACAAAGGTGCAATTTAATGCGCCCTCTCCAGATTCATTACCATATTGTAACTACAAGCTCCAACAATCCATAAATGTACATCTCATCTGTGACCACATTCAGTCTGTCTGCTTACCTTCAGGACTTATGGCTCATCATGTTATTATTAATTCCAACAATTGTGAGTTTCTGTGTATATTTACTAGTTTTGTCTTCAAATGGAATTAGACTTTTGCTGCTTAATTCTTTAGTTACATCATATATAGAATAAAATATATGTTGCAATGATATGATTAATGCTTTGTTGTTTATTTATTTATCTATTTCTTGTTTATTTGACAGGGACAGAGCATATTAAAGACAAAGGAAAACTCCCAGATGTGCCAGATTTAGCCAAAGGGCTAATTTCCATCTGTTGTCCCTGACCTGATCTTACAAATACAGTACAGTATGTTGTCTGAATTTATTTAAAGTTCCACATTTTGTTTTCAGTGGAGTTCAGACATCTTCTATGGCTATCTTGGAATAATATTGCTATGTATAAGATTAAAGGTCCTCGTTTTGGCTTCAGTCACCTTTCTTTTCTCAACTTTTTGTCTTGTTTTCCTCAGTTCTGCCCTCCTCTTGCACCAGCATAATCTTCCCCTGGTAGCCATTCAAAGGCTCTTTTGTAAAAGCAGCACAGTGCATGAATTTTACATGGGTTACACACAGTCCTCTGTCAAAACCCCCACTGTCCACTCAGCCTTCCCATACAGCTCTCAGCACACACACACAAAGACAGTCAAGCACTTGGGATCAAGCACACACAACCCAGTGAGGACAAAGTACAAGAGCACAGATACAGACTCCCAATGTTTTTCTCTTCAATGAATATTGAAGCTTGAAACGTACTCAGACTACAGACGAGAAAGGTTTCCTCAGATCAAAGAAGTTGTGAAAGCCTGCCTCATGTTTTATTGATAATAAACAATGTTAAGTATTTTCAAGTTGAGAATCTAAGCTTCAAATAGGATTTATTTGTGGTGGAGTTGAGATCATTTCTGCACTCAGCTGCAGTGGGTCTGTCAGCAGAAATGAAGCTCCTAATGTGACACAGTAAAAGGAAAATCTACTCCTGGAAGCACAACTCAAACACGTTACTCTTATGATTTTGGACAGTTGGATGTTCAGTTTTTGGGCGTAAACAAGTCTCCATGAGAGGGATGAACAAGAAAGGGAAGACAGTAGAAGCTCGTTTGAGGAATATATCTAAGAGGCCTATAACGGTGCGGAAACACACATACTTGTCAGTATTTCAGCTGATTAAAGATAGAAGTAAGACTTCTAGTTCGAAACTTCTTATGTTACATAAAGAAGGATAGATGTAAGAGCTTGGATAAATATGGCATGCAACATACAGTCAGGCTATATTGTAGGGATTTGAACATGTTTGACACTGAAGGCTGCAGCCTCTGAGGTTTTCCCTTTAACTGTATGAGAGCTTTACACAAGCTGTGTGAGATCAGCATCTGATAACATACAGCCACGGGTCATTTTATTAGCTTCACCTGATCAATTGCTTGTTGACACAAATAACTTATCAGCCAATCACATAGTAACAACTCAATGCATTAAGTCATGTAGACATGGTCAAGATGACTTGATCAAGCTCAAAGTGAGCATCAGAATGAGGAAGATAGGGGAATTAAGGGACTTTGAACGTGGCATGGTTGTTGGTCTGAATATTTCAGAAACTGCTGATCTACTGAGGTTTTCACACACAACCATCTTTAGGGTTTACAGAGAATGGTCTGAAAATAAGAAAATATCCAGTGAGCAGCAGGGCTAGGGTTAGCTGTCTGACGAGAATGGACAGACTGGTTAGAGATGATAGAAAGGCTATAATAACTCAACCAACCACTCGCTTCAACCAAGATAAGAATAGCAACTCTGAACACACAACACGTCCAACCTTGAAGCAGATGGGCTACAGCTGCAGAGGACCACACCGGTTGTCAATTGTATCATCTAAGAACAAGAAACTGAGGCCACAATTCACCCAGGCTCACCAAAAGATTAGGAAACCATTGCCTGGTCTGATGAGTCTTTTATTTCAGCTGCAACATTCAGATGGTAGGGTCCTAACTTGTATCCTAGTAAAATGTACGAGTGTAAGTGGCTGATCGTAGGGTCTGTATTGGGTTGGCAGTTAATTTCCAAACACATGAGATTTGTTTAGTGGTATTTGGTGGTTTTAAATCTGCTGCTGATATATGAGGACAATTATAATTAAAGGATAGAATGGTCAGACAACTCTGGTCTACACCGTGCTGATTTGCCAGAAGTGATTGCTAACATCTACACAAACCTCTGTAGATGGTCTGCTGAACCTCTTTTCTGAAAGTCTTACTCTCTACATTGGTACCTACTACCAGCTATGAACCTGACTACATTACTGAAAGGAAAGGAAGAAAAGAGACAGCTGCTTATCTGGTTTCTGAGGAGGAAGAAGTAGTGACAACTCAGAAATGGAAGATTAACAAAGGTTAATGTTCCTGACCTAGAGCCTGCAAGAGGCACCAATTTTCCCCACACCTGGTGATTTGTCTCCTTCTGTCTTTATAGCATTGATCTATTCTGTGATGAGACAAGATTTGGGAAAATGTATGCCTTCAAGGAACAAATGCAGCGTGTTCAAAACGTAAAACATTTGTTTGAAATTGTATTGAAATTAGAAGTAGAGTTTTATTACTTAAGATAGATAGATGGCCAGAAAAGGTCACTCCCAGAACAAAGAGTTTAATGGTCCACAAGTTGCAAAGAAACTCATGAGAAACTTTTAAGCAGATAATTTCCTTTTATATGCCGACAAATGCTAAGGGAATATTTATTTTAATTTCTAAGCTGTGTGTAGTACTCGTATGAGTAGTGAGTGTCTTACCTGCGATAGGCAGCAGTCAGAGATCTCTCAGTTTGGAGAAACACAAAGTATTGTGATGGGCAAACTAAAGCTAAAAGCTAATCACAGTGGCCATGAAAAGAGCAATTTTTTTCTCAATCAAGGAACAAAAACCTCATCAATTCCATTGTGCTTTGAGCACACTCTGTAATTTGAATTTCTACAACTCATCGTCTGCATCTGACTGTTACACCATCCGGTTTCATGTGATATGGTCCAGAGGGGAAATTAAACTTTTTAGCTCAAGAGGTTTCAAGTCGCTCCTTCAAAAGTCTTTAAAATGCTTAATTTTCCACAACATCACCATGATAATGTGAATTTTAAAGTTCTGAGACAACTTTTAAGAGACTGCATATTCTTCAGCTTTATAATGACCAAGATGATGAAAACACTAAAAGCTTAGAAGCATAAAGCTGGACTTATAGTCACAAAGCATCTGCGTAAGGTAGGTTACTGTTATGTCTCGTCATCTGTGTTAGTCTTGTGCCATGTTTCATGTCTAGTTTTAATCATGTTCAAGTCTCAC
>JAOXYM010000018.1:5959751-5988031 GCA_028567055.1 Leptatherina wallacei
ATTATTTTATTAGTTTTTTAAATTTATTTTCAGTGTTAATTGTTTTATTTCTTTGTGTTTCTGTGTTGACTTTGTACGGCACTTTGTGTCAACTGAGGTTGTTTTAAAGCGCTTTATAAATAAAGTTGAGTTGAGTTGAGTTGAGCTTGCAGCTGGATGCAACTTTCACTATTACATTTACTTGCAAGAAAAAAAAAAGTCTGTTTTTCTAACAGACATTAGAAAGCCACACCTCCAGAGCACAGGAACACACAGAAGTGGGAGGGATAAATGGCAGAGTTTGATGGACATATCACCATCTTAGAACGAGCCGATTAAAATGATTGGGTGGTGTTTTTTCAGTCCTGTACTAAAACTTTTTTTTCTGTGTTAGAGCATTTAATTAATTGGGGTGTGGCTGGGGATTTTAAGCAATATAGTACAAAATGCTCCTGGAAAGCATCTGCTACCTTTAACAAGATCAGTTTTTGTTTGTTCATCCAGGTCATGCTATCCAACACAGGTTGGGTCAAGTGAACTGGACTCATATCCGGAAAAGCTTGTTCAGTTCTGCTGGAGATAATAGCAAATTTCACTCAAGTACCCTAACAATAAGTTACCACTGATGTTTTAGAGTTTACAGCCATTGTTGAGAGTCGTCTTCACTCTCTGAGGTCTTGTTAGAGTGACTGTTCATGGATTCCATTGAATCTGATGGCTTATTTTACTCCCTTTACATAATGCTGCTGTCGGGCACAAACTTCTTATTTTTCAGAAAATAAAAAAAACTGCTTGGTTTTGAAATAATTGGCGTAACGTTTAGTTTATTTACATAGAGATTTAAACACTTTTGATAGGTTAAATATTTGTAAAACTACAGACAGACATAAGGGGTGAACTGATTAATGTGGGGGAAAAATCATAATTTTTGGACATACGAGGTTTGTGTCCGACAGCGCCGATGTGTAAATAGATACGTACGTGTCAAAGGTTCTCACATGTCATTGACACATACACCCACGTATGCTTTACATTGTGGTGTGGTTGTAGGGGAAATACTGAGCACAGTTAAGAGTTCACGTCTAAGTTCTGATGTCAGCAAACATGGCGACAGTGGAGGAGATCACAATAATAAAAGGACTAAAAGAGGCAGTGTGGTAGACGTTCCTTTAATCGGTCTAATCTGAGCTACGCTGTGCAACACCCTGCTGTTTGCGGTGGTACGGCTCTGTTTGCAACATCTGGGGATGCAGCTGCAAGCTCTCTGAAAACAGATTGAAATACGCACATAAAAGACACAGATGATGGCCAGAAGGATGCGTATGTGTAGTTAATGTATAGAGCATAAATGAGGTTGAAGTGTGAAGGTGCTGTCAGTATCTTTGGGGTAGCTGAAAGGATGCTATTATTGGTGGTGACCAGGGAGAGGTGACGTCTCAGTCTTTCTTCTCTGTGGTGTCAAAGATGACCTCTTTCATTCTCCAGTCAAACCACTTGTCTTTTCTGACCAAGATTTTAACATTGTGGTCCTCAAACGTGTGTCTTCTTTTATTAAGGTGAAGGAACACAGCTGAGTCTTGTTCTGAGGAGTTAGCTTTCCAGTGTAGAGCCATCTGTCAGTTCAGTGGCTGTTTGGTTTCTCTGATGTAGAGCTCATTACAGTCTTCACTACACCGAACTGCATGCACCTGGTTGTTATTTGGAGGGTCCTTAAAATGAACCAGTTTTCTGTCTAATGCTCTACGTCTGGAAAACACTTATTTGGTGTTTTGTTTTTTCTTTAAAATCCATCCAAGTTTCTCACATGCTTCTCAAATGAGGTCATTTTTCTACGGGAAAACAAAGCTTTTAGTCTGTTGTTCTACGTTGGCTGGATCATTTTTCTTAAAAACATTTTTTTCATCTTTGTTTTTCTGAATTAATAACTTCTTTTTTTTATTTAAAAATGTGCTTTTTTTGACATTTCATGTTTTTATTTTAAGACCCAAGGGAAATTTCCTAATACCTGAGGACATTACTGTTGACCTACGACTTCATGCACGGAGAATGTGCACAAACGTTTCCATGCACAGAACTGTCGGATCGACTTGCTCTTTTGGGGGAACCTAATTCCTGTTTACATTGGTTCAGCAGTGACTCTCGTCTTTTTTTAACTCCATCTTATTCAGAATTTCTGACAGGTCGACTTTTCATCAAGTCGTATACTCGGCTGCAGCAGCAGCTTCGTGATCAGCGCACAAAAAGAATTTTCATTCTCCGTTTCCGTCTTGAAGGCAGTGCAGTGATCAACACATCCCAGAGAACAGTGGACTGCTACATAAACTTTTCCAGGCAATGTCGTTCTGACTGACCGTGGTTTGGATATAAAGGACAGTTTGGGCTTCATGTGTGCAGAAGTAAAGATGGCTGCTTTTACAAAGTGTCAGCTGTATAAACAGGACGATGAGAGAACAGGTGAGGTGGTATACCTGAGAATTCATGTAGAAATGGTTATTATCTACAGGATTTTGAATTAAATGGTGCCGATCTGGATGAAACTCCCATGTACAGATGAGAAGATCATTTTCCTCCACCAGATTGTGATGTTTATCATTCTCTAAATAACATGAGGCCCAGTGTTGTCCTGCACTTTTCAAGTAGCATTTATACACATTTTCCACTTTTGTTGTGCCATTTCAAATGGTTAACATGCTAAGATGATTAAAGGTAGGGTAAAAGTGTGGTTGTAGTTTTCTCCCAGTACATAGAAAGAACACCTTTATCACTTATATGTGCTACAATTTGTTCTCCTACAAAGAAGCTATTGTAAAAAATGAATCAGCAGATATTCCTTAATTATCATAGTGAGCGTTCTTGCCAATGAAGGCAGAGAGGAAAAACTAAAATTGTAAATTATCATATATATAAATCATAGGATATCAGTAAATATAAATTTTAAGAAATTTAGAAAAACTCAGAAAAGCAAATTATTTTTTACAACAAAAATGTCAATTCAGGAAAACAGAGCAGAAAATTGCAGAAAAATATGATTTCAATTCCCAGTGAATATGTTCCCATAGTTTTAATATCATTGAAAATTATATTTTATTCTCACAGGTAAGGTTAAGCGAGAAGGTTTCGCTCTAGGAAGCAGCATTTCTTTATGTGTAAATGAGTCCTGTTTAGTCTTATCGCTGCCACTTGTGAGAATGTTTCTGGAATACCTAAAATTCTAAATTATTTTAATTGTCCTGTAGCCAGTGAATGATAGAAAGATGGGTTGTAACATTCTGTTTCATCAACCTTACACATGAAAGCTGTGGTTGTAATGAGATGACGGCGGTTCTTTGAAACCTCCGAGCAGCCGTCCTGCTTTGATCTGCACCGTCTACAGCAGTGATATATTTCACCAACGAATGCTCACCCCACATTTCACCTTTTCCCGTGAGCTTGTCTCAAGAGGAAAAGAGCGGGAAGAGTCTTGTCTTTCCTCTTCTACCTGTTCACCACTCAGGGGCTTGAGGACCACATAACTCAAAGCTCTCAAGTGCCTCTTATAAAGAGGCGTCTGGCCAACTAATGCACAGTGTAGTGTGTTGCTATTACCCTAAACAAGCTTTTCAGCTGAAGTGATAAGCTATGAAGTGTGTATGCGTGTGTGTTTAATGTTGAAAGTGCATGTGGGTGGCACAGGAGGTGAGGAAACTGTTTCGTTTGTTATTCAACCAGTAAATGGACACTCCTCAGGCAATTAAATCTATTAACTTAAATTGCATGTTACCCATAAAAAAGAAAACTGTGGTACTTTTGCAACTCTTTGTTGAGCTGTCAGGATGTTAAGTAGCAAAGACATTAAATGGTATTTTCTTAAAAAGGTTTTCTAACACCAGCTTATCCTATATAATCTTTGGCTGTGTTTTTTGGATTTATCAGGAATAAGGAAAACTTGGTGTCTCATTGTTATTCTGGACTCACAGTTGACATTTCACTCATTTGTTCCAAATGCTTTTGGAGCCTCGGCTGTAATGTCCTGATCGGGTTGATCATTTGTTCAAATAAAATCTCCTTTTTCTCATCCCCGGCACATGAAAAACAATTTCACACATAAAATACGTCCATATTTTCACATCGGCATGGGGCATGATTCACCTGATAACCCTCAGCTTACATTAGATTTACAGCCTGCGCAAATGAGGAGGCACGAAGATGTAGAGAGGAAAAAAACGTTTATACGTGCTTTTAAAGTGCAGCTGGCCTTTTTTCTGACTTAGGGATAAGGGTCAGAGAAAGCTTGGAATCAGTTTGCATTGTGACATTTTCATCTTACTAAAATAACAACTGAGACATTTAGATTGCTGCACATCGGTTTGCACTCTAATGATGAAAAACATGATTAAATGAGTACATCGAAGCACAAATTGCCCCACTTTTATTCATTAATATTTATTTATTACTTCATTTAATACTCATTTTCTGGTTGATTCCTGTTGTTGAATGTTTGATAAGTTACCTCAAGATTTATTTAATCAAAGACTGAATTACAGTAATTGCAATTCTCTTGAATTTTAAGTATATGAACATGGAAAGATGTAAATTCTGTCACCAACTTGCACCTGACAGGGGAACAAAAAAAGGAGGGAGTGAACAGAAGAGAAAAGAAGAGCGTCAAGAGAGGAAAAAAGGAAATGAATTTACAAAAAATAGAAAAAAATGGCAATAATAAAACCCAAACATAAAAACCAGCCACTACACCAGTAAAGAAACTTAATAGTAAACATCCAATGGCATATGTAAGACAACACAGTAGACAATCATTGGGAGCACTTGTAGGAAGACAAACTGTAAATAATGTGTGTGAGTGCACGATAGGAAGAATGAGTTGTGTTAAGTGATCATGCAAATGCAAAAGCAGACAGAGAGGGCCCTGAGCACCGGGAAACCAGAAGCCACCACAGAGCACGGAACCAAGGCAGCACACCATAGGGGCGACCACATGGACACCCAGAAAGAAGGCGGGGGTCACGGTCAGAGTTTTGGGGTTTGTCAGAATTCAAACAAATCTATATGTCCTCAAAGTAGATATGTCTTCTAAGTTTACATTATAAATAATGTAGCCAGAGAAGTACTAGACTGTAGTTTTACTAGAACCTTGAGAAACAGTGTTAACGTAATATTTATTTACTTTTGAAGAAGCAGACAATAAAAATCTAGAGTTATCGGGCGGCAGCGGCTCAGATGGTAGGGTAGGTCGTCCAATGACCCGAAGGTTAGCGGATCCTGCTCCCGCCCCAGTAAACTGTCGATGTGTCCTCAAGACACTTTACCCTCCTTGCCTCCAGTGTTGGCATCATGACTCAACTGTAAGTCACTTTGGATCAAAGCGTTTGCTAAATTACTTTATAGTATTTTTAGTATTGCTGTGGATTTTGGAAAGTCCTCCTTCAAAAAATTAGCGAAAAGAAAAGAAAATCCCACAAATGGCTAAGTAACTCTTATTTATCTATTCAAAATTAGCTGGTTTCATTCATAAAGAAATATGCAATATTTTCTTAAAAAAGAGGAAAATACTCCTACGGTGGCCCAGAAGTGTCACAGCAATACAAAAGCCACACCATGACACAAGCCGCCACAACACAACACAATTAGCCGCAACCACACCCTATGCCCTAACCCCACTACATAGGGCTGCACTACATAGCACACTACATAGGTCACTCATTCTGATGTAGTAGGGAATAGGGTGCACATTCGGACGCAGCCTCACTTTAGTTGTGCGCTTTACTGCTAGCGTTACTCAAAGTGCTTACATTGAGTCCATTATTCATCCACTCATTTCTACTTGGTGATGATAAACTACATATGTAGCCACAGCTGCCCTGGGGCAGACTGACGGAAATGTGGCAGCCAACGTGCGCCAACGACCACTACCAACATTCATACTCATTCATACACCAGTAATGCCGACACTGGAGGAAAGGAGGGTGCCGGACAGTTGACCGGGGGAGCAGGACTTGACCCTCCGGTCATTGGACTACCTGCTCTACCACCTGAGCCACTGCCGCCCCACATTGTATCACCTTCAGTCTCACCTGCATACCTCAGAGACTCTGAGGTTTCCTGACAAAATGTTTCAGAAACTCATATAAGATGAAAAACTTTAGGATTTATTCAGTCTAACAATATTAAAATCATTAAGCAAAAAAAAAAAGAAGAAGAAGATTGGATAAAAATGAATAAGATAACTGCATTTGCACATCCAATTTTCATTTAAATTTTACTGTATGAATCTTAAATGTGAGCGTATTGTCCAACCAGATTAACATATATAGTTTCACAATTCCTATTTAGATGTGGAGTTTCTGGAAATACATGTTTTAATGAATTCTAAAAAGCTATATTAGAGTGATCAGAATCTGTCATTTGTATGGAAGCAAGTCATTCAAACAACAATATTCATATAAAATTATATAATTTATGTAAAATTATATACTATAATCTGAGGAGATGCTAATCTTTATACGTATGTGGTATTAAAAAAAAATAGGGGGATGTATAGACATTTGACGAGCATTTTTAGGATATAATCTACTGTTCTTAAGGATTAAACGGACCATTCTGTCAAACCTCAAAAAGAATAATGTCTCAATTACAATATGATCAGTCGTATGTAATACTTGAAGAATGTAATCTAAAGTGCTGTTGAGTCAATAGTTATTCTCAGAAATGTTCATGTTGTCTATATCAAATAAGATGTTCACTACGTCCTGTTAAAACGTGTTCTTTTAAAACAGAAAAAACTTTTGTGAAACGCACATGACATTCATCACAGCTAACGCAATATTACTGGCACTGATTTGTGCTGATGCCAAAGCTCATAAGACAGAGTCCCTATAGGCGTTATAAACCGACTCAAGCAGAGAGAATGTGGCACAACCTGCACAGAATTCTCCAATTTTGCTTTTGTGATTCTGGTAAAGTAGCGAGAAGTTGCAAAAAGCCATTGTGTTGTTTGGTACTTTTGAGTGATAAAAAAAAAATCTATTTTAGAATAATTGCTGTACTTTCCAGCCTTCAAAGAAAATCCATTGAAACATCAACACTTTTCTGGACTTTCTTATTTCTTCACTTTTTCTCTCTTGAAGTCTTGACACTTTTACAATAAAGGTATCGGTTTTGAAAAGGAATGCATGGGCAAAACAAACCTTAATTTATTTTTCGCTCAAAGCGTGTGATGTGGTTGAGATTGACCATCAGTCTGCACAGTTACTGCTCAGATAACCAGACCAGGGGAAATTGATGTCTCCTTAAAGGGCAAAAGGAGAATTTGTTGTCTTCTTGATGTGGCATGTGCATCCAAGATCCGTGTTCATCTCAGACCAACTGGTGGGACTTTGACAGCATATTAGACGATTCTCTAAAGAAGGAGGAAAATATAAAGTAAATGTGATTGAGGTAAGAGAGAAAAACACTGGAAAGTGGCAACGGTCATACAGAGCGAGAAACTGTGAGGCGCAAAACCTGTATGGAGGAGTCAATATACACTCACCGGCCACTTTATTAGGTATACCTTGCTAGTACCGAGTTTTGTCTTCAGAACTGACTTAATTCTTCATTCAACTAGACTTTTGTAAATATTCGTCTGAGATTTTGGTTGCACACAGTTGCTGCTGATTCACTGGCTACACAACCTCAATCAGAATCTCCCGTTCCACCACATCTCAAAGGTGCTCTGTTGGATTGAAATCTGGTGACTGTGGAGGCCATTGGAGTACTGACATGGTGCCTTATTCTGCTGAAAGAAGCCATCAGAAGATGGGACACTGTGGTCATAAAGGGACGGACATGGTCAGCAACAACACGCAGGTAGACTGTGGTGTTTTAACAATACTTAATAAGTATTAAGGGGTCCAAAGTGTACAAGAAAATATCCCCACACCACTACACCACTGTTGGAAGCAGGATGGGTTCATTGTTTCATGTTGTTTCCTCCAAATTCTGACCTTCTACCATCTGAATGTGGCGCTGAAATGGAGACTCATCAGACCAGGCAATGTTTCTCCATCGTCTATTGTCCAGTGTTGGAGAGTCTGTGTGAATTGTAGCCTCAGTTTCCTGTTCTTAGCTGACAGGAGGGGCACCCGGTATGGTCTTCTGCTGCTGTAGCCCATCTGCTTCAAGGTTGGACGTGTTGTGTGTTCAGAGATGTTATAGGCTATTGCATATCGTGGTTGGAACCAGTTGTTATTGGTTGTAGCCATGCTGCCCATTTTCCTCTGACCTCTGACATCAGCAAGACATTTTGGTCCAGACAACTGCTGCTCACTGGATATTTTCTCTTCTTCAGACCGTTCTCTGTAAACCCTGGAGATGGTTGAGTGGGAAAATCCCAGTAAATACTCAGACCAACAACCGTACCACGTTCAAAGTCACTTAAACCCCTTTTATTCCTCATTCTGATGTCCAGTTTGAACTTTAACAAGTCATCTTGACTATGTCTATACGCCCAAACATATTGTGTATCTACCATGTGATTGGCTGATTAGCTATTTGTATTAATCAATTCCTCTTCTATTTAACAAGATAAAACTTCATTAAAAAGTAATTGAACATGTGTACCTAAAAAAGTGGTTGCTGAGTGTATAGAGATATAATGAGGCCTCCTTGTCACATCCTGCCAAGCTGTCTACTGTCTGAGCTGTCATGAAAACAAGGGTAGCCATTTTCCCAGCATTGTGGCCTCCTTTCTCAGACTGATACAAAATGTTTTATTAAAATCTGTCTGTTTAGAAAATGTCACACATGCCTGTGAAAAGAGGAGCTAACAATAGATGAAATAATACACCAGAGGTTGACAAGCCACGAGAGACAAGAAATCCCTGCACTGAAATTAATTCTGAACAGAAATGACCCGCGCTCATGAGCGAGATCCGTCACCTTGATATTTTCTAACTGAACATGCCCTGTTGAATTTCTCAACCGGGTCTCGTTGGGTTTAGATCCAATCTGTTTATAAAAGATGGTGCCCCAGTTCCATAGAAAAGCAGTGAAAGATGTCAGAGAGTTGTGATGTGATAGTTGCTATGGGGAACGGGAAATAAAACCGTGTTAAAGTCTTGTTTGTCAAATGTACGTGTGCAGGGGCTTCGGATTTACTTGTTACTTTTTGTAGTGGCAGCTGGCTCATTGATGTGCAGCCAAGACTGCCTACTCACGCACAAATTTCACAACAAGTTAATGCTCCCGATAAATAAATTAGAATTCTGCAAGTGCTCCGAAATTGACCCAGTTAAATACCAGAGTATGGATTCGACACCTGTCCCAATTTCCAAATCACCAGATGTTTGGATGTTTCGCACCCAGGGACTTGTGGAACAGGATCAAACTAAGACGCTGTCAATTATTTGCAAACAACTCTGGTTTTTTTTTTGATGAAATAATCCATCTGTCAAGGAATAAGAGTTTGTTTCTAGAATATATAATGAATTTATGTAAGAAAAATATTCAATATTTCAAAGGACCTATTTCCCTCAGGCTTAAATTCTGTAATAACTGCAATCTGAACCTTCAGGTGCCAAGAACTCACACATGCATATATGCATGTGAAGACCTTTTTGTTGCTCACACCCACCAGACCATCCACCGACACAATGAAGAATATTTCTCCAGAGAGAAGTAGGAGAGTGCAGCTGAACGCCCACAGAGTCTGGTACAGCCCAGGCGCTGTCTGTTTAGCTAGACGGAGCAGAAAGCAGAGAGTTCCTCCAGCAGAGAGTCAACCTTGTTATCCAGTGGCCGAAAAAGTAAGACCCACTGCATGGCAACAGCAGCTGCGTGTAACATCTAGTTATTCCCCCCCAAGGACTCGCACAAATAAGAAGTCACACAACCCATGCTTCAACTTGTTCAATATATCGGAGGCTAATATAACCAGGGAAGAACGCCAGGGACTGGAGCGAGAAGCATGTCCCAGAATTGGCTATCCTGATGGGGCCAAAGTAGCTGAACACACACACACACAGACATTGCTAAAGGTTTCATAAGATGTGGAGCAAAATAAATGACGGGCATGAGAGATATAGGGGGCTTTTGTGGAGTAATATCAGCAAACGATGCCCTACTCAATCACAGAGATCCAGAAGCAAAGTCTGTCATGTAATTAGATGCTTTTCATTCTCGCTTCCGTCTGTCTCATCTGCTCCTGCATATTCAACGAAACACAAACACACACACACACACACACACACTCCCCGTCTACAAAGCTGTGTTCTCCAATAGAAGGCTGTACATTAATGAGAACCCCCTCACTCCATTTGTATGAGCGATACACTTGCACTTTAATGGGACCCCTCAAGCCTCTGTTGCGCAACGAAGGGCGATGCCCCCTGCCTCTGTGTAACGTGACAGCCGTGACTGTTAAAATGTCATCCGGATCATAGGAGGGGACGCACACAGACATGGAGGGATGGGAGAGAGATTTGGGGAAATCAGATAGGGATTGTGGCAGATATGCAAAAGATGCAGAAGTGGGCTCCAAGCGCCGTAAAGATCAGAAGGTGTGATGGAAGGATGTTGAGGAAAGGTAGAGGGTCACACTGTGGGATTATAAAGTGAAGGTAAAGGGAGGTAGTTTCCTGAAAGAGAAGACCAGAGGTGAGGACAAGTTTGGGAGGTTGATAGGTTGATATGAGAAAACAGAGAATAATGGTAAAGGGTACAAACAAGAGAGGGAAGTCAACAATCTCTAATCTGTATGCACAGTAATTGACCATGTAAGTCGATACATTCATACAGACCAATCGAAGCTCATGTCTTTATCTTACAGTGAAAAATCAGAGCCATCTCTGGAAAACGGGCGAGCTCCATTTGAGTGATAAAAGCCAGAAAGCTGATTATTTCCCTCTGGGAAACAGCCGGCATTCTTTTACAGTAAGAGGTGGGAGAAGAAGTGTGTGTGCTCAGCTGCATTCATGCATGGAGGCATTCACCCACAGTCTATTTCTGTGAGAGTCACTGTGTGTTTGTGTGGCACAGGGAAATGAGTCTGGCCTCTGCAGTTGTCTGATTTACCGTCAAGGGCTTTTCAGGGTTCGACGGGGGGGGAGGCTCTTCCATTTCCCCTGCATGGTACTTCCCTGCAGAAATGGCCGTCTATTTCAGAGACGACGCGGGGATAATAACAGTGGAGGTTCCGGGGAAATGGCTCTGGGTTATTTTTTTGCTTTTGTCTCAGTGCTTTCCAGCAGGCAGGGTTTCTGGAGGCATGGATCCGTGTGCTTCTACTTCTTTTATGTATCTCCCGGTGATTTAGTTTGCCCTGCTGTTTGGAGTTGTACAACTTCAATATGTGTGCATAACTTAGTGTGCAAAATAATCTACAGGCATGTTTGGCACTGGTTAGTTACTATGAAATATAATCAATTACTCATTGCATCTTGATAATTGAAAAATTAATAAGTAATTAACCAAGAGGAAATTACATTCATTAAATTTACTGTTGCAATTCACCTTCTACACTTGTGTGTCATATGTTTTTTCGTTTAAGGCAAGTTGAATTTATTTAGTCTGAAACCACTTCACAGAAGGTATTTACTGACAGTTAAATGCAACACTATACAACATAAGTGGGATCACACCTGTGCAATATCATTTAATTGATCAAAAAATCTAACAGCTCTCTGTGATTTAATTATTTCTTAGTTGAGAAGTAATTTTTTCCACTATGAACACATTTGAACTCGGGCTTGTACAATGTCTAAAAAGACAAAAGAGTTTTTACTAGACAAAGAACTGCTAGGATGGGGGGAAAAAAGTATTATTATGCAATGTCATAAAATAGAACGGCGAAATTATTGACCAATCAGTGCAGCAGCAATGATTAGAAAGAGCGCACAAAAGCATTAATCAGAGCCACAGTGGCCTTCCTCCTAAAATTATTCCACAGACAGCAGATAACATGCTACTTGTACAGTGTAGCTCAAAAAAATTGGACAAGTGCTTTGTGTTTGTTAGAGATGGGATCAGATTGTGTGAAATGTGGACACGATGCACCCCACGCACCCCCTTGCTTTGTGTTCTGCACAAAACTGAAAGTTTAAATATGACCTGGAGCTCTTGAATTTTCTGAATTTTTTTTTTCCCACTGAGCCTGTATGTGAGAACTAATATCTTCCAATCAGTTAGACTGGACCCAAACCTGCCAGAGTACTAATGGGAACATGTTGAAGACAAGGCTGAAATCACTGTTTCTCAAATGGAGAAGTAAAATTTACAATATTCATGCAATATCAATTAAATAAAATTGTAAGTTTATTATGTAAAATTAATTTTTTGTATTCAGTTTAATTATTTGTAACAAAATCCAGGTCACTACCAAACCAAGATCTTAATTCTGGTACATGGTGGCATCACAGTCAATCACTTTGAAAACTTAAAATAATGAATTTTTGGGTGAAAAGTAGCAGCGATGTTTCATGTAGGGAAAAACTAGCCAGCGCATCTCCAGCAGCAACTTACCATAAAGCACTTTTCATACAGACTGAATACAACACAAACAATAAGAATAAGCTTTTAAAATATCATCTGACAGCCTCCCACCCCACCCTATAGGTTCTCTATATTTAGATGTCGCAATCTGCAAATCTTCTACCAGACATGCCTGAAATCCTGCACACTAACTTTTTCATTTGTTTGTTTTCAGAATTCAAGTCAAGTTTATTTATAAAGCACATTTCAAACAACAAGCACAAACTCAATGTGCTTCAACAACATGGCACAGCAATAGAAGGCAAAAAAGGCAATGATTGCAAATTAAAATAATAAAAAATAACTATTAAAACAATTAAAGTTAAAAGCTTACAGTTGAAACTGAAAGCTTGTGGAAAAAGAAACGTTTTTAGTCTGCATTTAAAAGAGGATACTGTTGTAGCAGACCTGAATTCATGTGGTAGGGAATTCCAAAGAGTAGGACCATAATGACTGAAGGCACCATGAGCTGATTTGGACTTTTATTTGATGATCTCAAGGATCTGTTTGGTGTGTCTTCAGAGATACTAAGAAAGGTAGCTCAATTGTTTGCAATCATTCCCAGAAAAATACTTAACAAAACAAACTAGTATTAATTTAGAAGCAAAATTGAAATTGAAGTGTGCAATTAAAATATAATTAATTTTCATTTGTCATGTAAGAATCTCTGTAGGTTTTTGTTCAACTAGAAATATGTAAGATTAAAAATGTGCCATTGATTTATTGAAGCTTATGTACAAATCCTAAATGACTTCAGGAGTTCGAACAACTTTTAAAAGCTTTGGGTGAAAAAAACTAACATTCCAACATTCCTGGGCATTCCTGGGAATTATCAGCTGTAGGAATGATTATCTCCATGTGTCCAGTGCACATGTGATCAGGCAATAGAAGACAAAGTCCAGACTAAATCACCTAAAGCTAAGGTGTTTGTTTGGGGAAATGCTTCATTAGTTAGAGTAAAACTGGGCCCAGCATGTTTGTCTCAGTCACCATAGTGACAAAGCCTGTCATTTATAAATCCTAAAGTTGTCAGTGGGAACTTTACTGTGATGGAGGACACTTTGAAAGCCTGTGGACATGCTGAAATATTGGTTGACTAAACCAACCAGAAGTCTCTTGAAATTTGGCAAAAGAGAACTATTTCAACATGAAGAGTTTCTAAAGTAAACAAAAGTAAAAAAATATAACCTGGACAAGCATGTTTGCTGACTTATATTCAAAAGAACACCTCAGAAGATTTTCAGATCGAAACACGGAGAAACACAAAACTTCCAATAAAGAGCTGATAGCAAAGAACTGTCTGCATAATGGCCAAATATTTGTGGTATCTCCATCAGTCATCAAAAATGTACCAAGTTTAGAAAATGTTAGACGTGTTTTCAAAAGTCTTTGTTTTTGATAATATAAATGTTACTGAGAGGTGATTCAAATATTAAGTTATTAAGGTTTTTACAAGGTATTATCTTATTTCATATCATGTGCTGATTAAAATTATAAATCTTTTCATATTGGTATTGACATGCATGGTTCATTCAGCTCTAAGTACAGATGTAAACACACTCTGGAGCAGAATTCTGATTTAATAATTCTTTTGTATAAAACAGAAACTGAATAGATGTATAATTTGAAGAAAATGCACCGGTTCACTGAACAGTAAACAAAACAGCTGAGAGTGCAGCACAAAAGCTTTGAGTCTGTCTTTTAAGTCCTTAGAGACTATTTTTATTCCTTACCTTGAATGTTTAGGGAGGGTCAGAGCTTATTTTTCTAGTCCTAAAAATTTTAAAGCAGTGCTAATGAGCTGTGTAAGTAAAGCCATTATGTAAAGTTTATTTAAATAGCACCTTTCACAGACACTTGTCACAAAGTGCTCCACAGAGAAAGTAAGGCACTCAAATTCACAACATAAAATACATCAAATAGAAATATGAGATATAGAAGCAATCATAAGAGACCAAGTCTGACTAAAAGTAGAGGTAGAGCAGTTAGGGTGCTAATGTTTGGAAAGAACAGTCTTCTCAAGGAGCGAGGGACCATTTAAGGATTCTGATCAGACAACCTCCAACTGGACATGAAGCAGGTCAACAACATAAAGACGAGCCTGACCATGTACAGCTGTGAATGAATCGGAGTTTCGCAATGTTTGTCAAATGAAATATATAGTTTGTTATGTTTTGAGCGACGTTCCAGAGACGGCGATCAGAGTTTTGTACTTTAGCACACCTAATGAAGGCTAAAGTGTCATCTATTCTGTATCCTATCTCTTCTCTTAGCTCTCTCCAGTTGGTAAAAGCAAGTCCAATTCTGACTGTTGTCTCTTCCTGGATTCACTGTGATATTTATTTTAGGTTTGAAGAGGTCTCTTTGAATTAGATAACCTAGACTTCAATGTCAAAAACTCTATGGCACAACTACAGGGACTTCCAAAATACCAACTTGTTCTGACTCACTAGCCTTCTTGAGGGAGTGAAGAGTTTTTATCTCTGACTGAATAGAGCACAATGTTAGCCAGACCAAGTTCTGCTAAGGTCTTTAGTGGATGGGCTTTTATACCAAATCTAGACACCCTCACCTAAGTCACTAAGTCTGGTATGACAATATCATGTTACTCAAATGTTTTTTTAAAACTTATATCCATCCATTTTCTGTACCGCTTAATCCAATTCAGGGTCGCGGAGGGGCTGGAACCTATCTCAGCAAGTATCAGGCGAGAGGCAGGGTACACCCTGAACAGGTCACCAGTCCATCACAGGGCCAACACAGAGAGACAGACAACCAGTCATGCACACACTCACTCACTCCTAGGGAGAATTTAAAGTGACCAATTAACCTATCGTGCATGTCTTTGGACTGTGGGAGGAAGCCGGAGTACCTGGTGAGAGCCCACACGTGCATGAACCCCTCCCCAGCCTGAACCAGCAACCCCTGGCTCAAATTCTGACCGGGGCTTGATCCAGCAACCTTCTTGCTGTGAGGCTGCGGTGCTAACCACAACACCACCGTGCAGCCCTAAAACTTATATATAGGCAATATATTTTTGCCTCACTCTTAACTTTTTGAGTGTGTTACTGCCATCAAATTTTGAATTTGGGTATATTTTCCAAATGCAGCAAGGTCGATCAGTGAAATAATTTCTTTGGAATTGTGTTTATTAAGTTTTTATTGCATTTTGTCAGTTTTTCCAACTTTTCTGGATGTGTGTTTAAACATGAGGATGTTCTTTCATCTCTTTAGCATCTTTTTGTGTTTTCTTGAGCATTTAATTGTGCATGTCAGCACATGTACGTGTGTTCATGAATCACAATCAAATCCAAGATCAATCTTTTCTTCACCTGACTACTAAACAGCAGCAGCGTATACTCTGTTTAACATCTTCTAGACTCAGAAACTAAGTGCAGGTGAGACTCCTTTAGTTTATCCATCGTCTGCATCTGACATCCCCACTAATACTGCCACAAAGCTGTCAAGGAACAGAGGAGTGAGCAGGAACAGACATGCACACATAAATGCACAAACAAAAGCGCTTACGGTGAGAAGTTTATCTCAACTTCCCTTGTTGAGGATTAGGACGGCTCTGTCTCTCATCCCTGTCTTTCTTACCCACTCTCCTCAGTCTCAAAGGGAGGGGTAGGTATCTCTGAGGCAGGTTCTGCAGATAGTAAATTTACTTTAAGTCTCCATGGAGTGAAGAGAGAATATTTTTCAAACACCTTGCTACCTTCCTTTGAGCTGGAAAACATACCAGGTCAGCAGTTTTATAAATGCGCCAGGCCTTGGCGACACACGCCTGGAATAAGAACACTCCATTCTTAGGGGGAAAACAATCAGACCTTGGGCATTTAAAGGCTACATTCGCACAGAAACAAAAAAAAAATGCAGGTTGCCTTGGAGGAACGTGTTCCTGTTATTAAACTTTTACCTCAATTTCCAGAATATTTACAGCCATTTTTACTTAATAGCTGATTTAAAATCAGCTTCAAGCTACAAAAACCACATTCTCAACCTATAAAAATCCCAGAGTGCATTCAGCGAGCAGCGAATTACAGCTGTCCTCTGATGTGCTCAGCTTTGTTCAAACCCTCATTGATGCATTTTAAATTCTGATCATATTCTGAAGGTTGCCACCAATCTGCTGGTTTACTTTATTATCAAATGTCTGTAAAATTGAGCGTTATTTGAATATAATGAGACGATCAAAGAAAAGGTTTATAGATATAAAATCATGCACAGCATGGGAACAAACAGAAAAAACATGATGGATGAGGGAAACACACTTCGCGGCTTTGAGGTGACTGAAGGAAAGATTGAAGATGTGCATCTTAGTTCATCTTAGTAACAGAGAACCCAGTGAAACCAGATGTACAGTTGCCATTATTGGATCAGATTTCCTATCCAGTGGTTATTGGTTGTAACCAGTCTGCCCATTTTCCTCCGACCTCTGACATCAGCAAGGTTTTGGTCCAGGCAACTGCTGCTCACTGGAGATTTTCTCTTCTTCAGACCATTCTCTGTAAACCCTGGAGATGCTTGTGTGTGAAAATCCCAGTAGATCAGCAGTTTCTGAAAGACCAGGGGTCTGTAACCTTCACAATCCGAAGAGCCAATTTTGCCCACAGCCTAGCTAAATATAACTCGTTTAGAGCCGCAAATGTCCTTTAGAAAAAAAAAACATGTTATTTCTGATAAATAGCAACGACAGGAAATTCGTCATTTTTTGAAAAACAATTTTAGTTTTCTATTTCTAGGTTTTAAAAATAAAGAAAAACAAAACTTTTCAAAATGAAGATTTTCCTCAATGGGATGTAAATATTTGTGAAAATGTATTTTTTGCTCTTTTTTTTTTTTTTTTTTTTTTTCAGAAAGCCCATAGTGTCCAAAATAATGACAAGAAAAATAAATCTAAAAGATTACTGGTACTTTAAGTGTCATTATGTTGTGGAAATTCAATGCAATTATTTTATGAAGAAAAAACTGTTAATACCTACATTTGTCACAATATCTAGAACATTAGTAGGTTCTTTATTATTTTTAGCCTCTTATTAAGAGCCATTGTGGAAAGTCCAAAGAGCCACTTGTGGCTCCAGAGCCGTAGGTTGCAGACCCCTGACTCAGACCAACAACCATGCCACGTTCAAAGTTCCCCTTTCTTCCTCATTCAGACGCTTGGTTTCAATCAACTTCAGCCAGACATTTTTTTATCAAGCCTACACACCTAAATGCATTGATTGACTGCCATGTGATTGGCTAAATAGCTCTTTGTGTTAACCAGCAGTTTTTGGGGGGAAAGTTTATAGAAGTGCAGTGGAATGTACTACCTCAGAAAAATAGCTGTAGCTTGTAATGACAGTTGTTATTTCCATCTTTCCTGTCATGAAACACATGTAAACACATTGTGTCTTCTTCTCAGAAAAGATGAAAAGAAACGTATCATCATTTTAATTTCATCTCATTTGCTGCTCATGAAAAATAGACCATTTGTTGACTTAATTCAATATTTGACAGGAGAGTTGTTCCCAAAGAAATGTTTGTGGGAGGTTAAAGAATGCATATGTTCACTTGATCTTTGTCTTTCTGCTCTAAATGTGTCTTTATTTTGTCAGTCAAAATTTGCTAATATCTATTATTTATTGTGCAACTTTGTTTGACAACTCATTTCTTTTTCTGTTGAGTCTTTTCAACAAGAGGTAAGTCTTTCTTTTCATTCTTGCTTTGTTTGAGATTTGACATCTTCAGAAGAAAATAAATCAAAGTCAGATTTACGGATCATGTTAACAGAAAGCTAAAAAGCTTTTTCCCCCGACAGATTTTTTCTGCATCTAGGTTCCGATGAGAAATGACAATTGATCCAGCCTTTTCTATGTCCCTGTAATATTCTGTCATATTTTCCATGCTCTCAGGTGTTGGACTGCCTATAGCTTACAGGCTTACAGCTCATCGGTGCACAGATGGGAATTAATGAAAAAAAATCCCTTCTTTTGATTTGAAAGATGGATTTTTATTCCTTAATTTTGTTTTGTAAATACTCATTTAGTATTTTTTCAATAAGATTTTTTTTCTCTCGTCCTTTGAATCTAATATATACAAATTATGTCTCGATAACAACAAGGAAAGAAAATCAAAACTTTCAAAGTCCTTTAAAAGAAAATTAAAAAATTTACCTTAAAACACCCCTTAAACATACTGGATCTAGAACTGCTAGACATGTTATACGTATATATACATTTTTTTCTTATATTAAATTTTTTTTTAATGATTCTTTACTATGGGGAGATGAGGTTAATTTTGACATTGGAGCTTCTAACTCAAAAATAATGCCCACAATCACTGGCAAAAACAACTTGAAGGCGCTTCATACTCAAGAACAGGGGAATTTGTTCCCTCTCCAGGCCTGCAGGAACAAAATGATGTTCTTGCAGAGTATGTACAGTCTTTAATCATGGGTACCACCAAATAAGCTTGAACCTAAATCCATATACGTAGATTGTATTATTTCAGATTGAAGGAGAGTTTTTTTCCAAATGAACATGGGGATTTGAGGAAATGTCTTCAGACTGATCCTAGAATCCCCGAGATGAGCCAAATGAGTAGGCAAAGGGGAAATGGCGACTCATAATCAGCCTGAATATTCCAGCTGACAATCAGTACATGTGCAAACTAAAGAGAAATTTGACAATTAATTTTTGAGCCTTTCATCACTTCAAATGCAGCCGAACATATTCGAGCCTGAATCAGATCCAGAATTTGAAGGTAAACAGCACGAGAAAGCTTCCAGCTGCAAAGATCTAGAGAGGCAGAGTTGCATACACGCTGCTACCCAAAGCAAAGATGCCAATAGCTTCCATTTGTACAAATTGTGTGAAATGTTGGTGGGTTGGTAAATGAAGGTGTGAGGAACGGTTTCCTGAACAACAAGTGGATTCATCTGATTGCCCAGGGAACAAATACATCAACACAAAATACTGTTAGCATTTAGGTACCTTTACTTTGCTCCAATCATTATGAAGTGAGAGCCTAAAACAGGCTGCAGTGAAAGGTTTGCTGGGGCTGGAAGCATTTAGGTCGGTTCCTAGCTGCCGTAGGCCATTCTGTTAGGGGTATTTGAATCTTTACTCACCAAACTGTAGTTATTGGAGTTAAACTTAATAAATTGATTTTATAAAAAACCATGGAGAGCTTTCTTATGACCATTTTATACTTGGTAGTTTATCATTTTCGCACGTGATATTTGCAATAAATGAACGGCCACAGATGTTCATTCAGATATCCGAATACATTTTTTCCCTGTTTTCAGCTTTTCATCATATCAACATCTGGAGCTTCATCGTTGGCAAGACATGTTGCCAATTAAGCAGCCTTAAGGCTGATGCTGTAATCAAATTAATCCACAGCCAGGAAGTGCCAAAAATAATTTGTATCCCCTTGGTAATACTACATATTTTAGAAAGATAACCAGGGAAGAGGTGAAAATATTCAGTTAAAACTTGATTTGTAAACTCTCAAACTTTTGATTTGTAAACTCTCAAACTTCCAATAAGTGTTTTCTCAGCCTTGATAAACTTGATCTTAGAAACTTGTATTTTTTCTATCATTAAAAGAGTTTGCACTTAACATTTAAAGCAAACGATTTACCTTCCTTCAATTTCTTTCCTGAGTTGTGTCTGCTGCTTTGGACGTGATAAGGGCTAACTGATGATCACTTTGCTGTGAGTGTTGAGTTTAGGTGGTTCATCTTTAGTCAATTTCATGGAAAGTCAACTTTAAAGTCTGAAGTTGTTCCAAATAGGATTTCTGATTTATCCCAAAGTAACTGGATATCCACATTATACTTGATAATATAGGGTGAAAATAAAGGATAAAAAGGGTATACTTTCAATTTCATTGGCCACACCTGAGGTACTGTCACTTCTGATTGGTACCTTGTCAAGTTTAACATAGAAACCATAATAAATGTCCATCTTCTTGTATGTATCCCTATATATATGACCATTTATTCTTTGCAACTTTTATAAGTAGCAATTTTTCATTGTATAAATTGTTTCATTTAATTTATTTCAATTGTGCCCTTTTATGTTCTTTTGTGCTCTGGAAAGCACTTTGGGTTGCTCCTACACATTTGATAAAGTGCCATGAAAATGAAAAATAAGAAATACATTAAATATAACTTTTTTCTGTATTAATGATAGAAAGTGACAACAAATGTTATGGATGTATTTGTTCAATAGTCAATGTTATATACGTGGTTAACCAGTGTGTAAAATATGGTTGACACCCTCATGCTGACTGGTTGATCATTGGTCTTTTTGTGTGTTTCCTTGCCTTTCTTTCCTCTTTTTGTGCAGGTTATACTCTTCTTTAAGGTTCATACCTTGTATAATATTCCATAAAATTTCTAAACAGCGTCTTGTTTTTTAAAGTTGTTTTAATGTACTTCACACACTGATTCTATCCAAAGATAACGATAATCCTGCTGACATTGCAGTTTGTGAAATCCATTGATTGGCCACCTCGCACTAACTTCCGTCTCATCTTGGCCACCCCATCAAAGATTTCCTGGATACGCCCCTGATGACAGCCAACTACGTCGTGGAACCTCTGCGTAGGGGGCAGCTGCTCAACCAGTTGAGTTAACCACCGCCCCAAATATTCTCTTTAGAGAATGTTCCATTATAAAATAATACTCCTGGTTCTGCCACATTGCTACATCTTGTTCTCCTCACTAAACAAGACAATTCACTCTGAAGGGTCAAACTCAACTTTACTCACTGACTTCTTTATCTCCTGGACATCATAAGAGTTGACTTCCTTAGTGTAATAATTCTACTACTTTCTAGCCATTTTCAACTCCCAAATATTTTAGGAAACAGCCTAGTAAAACCTCCTTCGTGACTTTTTTTTTAGGATAAAATTGTACCCAGGGACGTTACCCATTTAAATTAGTTTTGCATCATTTGACCTTACTGCCGCGTGCACACACACTCCAATATTGGTCCAAACCATATGCCATATGGCTGTAAATGATCAAAGATCCTATATTTGACTTTGAGATTTCTCCAGAGGGGAGCAGTGCTACATTTGAAGGGAATTCACATTAAAATGTCTCCAGCTGAATTTAATTGCTCCCTTGCTCCCCTCAATTCTTTAAGACGGAGCTCCTGCCATGCTGTTCGTGTGCCGGTATATGAATGTGTGGGGAAAAAATGGGGAATCGGTAGACGGGGCGGAGGAAGCGAGAGACAGAAGCCCAGAGGAATATTGGCCCTGTGGTATGGTGGATATTACATCTCTTAATAAAAGGCAGATGCTAGGGGCACAGAAAGGCCAGGCAGGAGAAAAAATGGAAGAAGAGGGAACAGGAGGAGACAGGAAAACATTCTTCACTTTTCAGATGATTTTGTCTGCTATCATCGGATGATAGAAAAGATTTGTTTAATTAATTAGACATATCTGGCGACAGCATCAGGACACTGAACTGTAGTCTCTGATGGTAAAATAATTAAATACGGAGAAAGATGTGCAGAGATGACACAGACAACTTCTTTTGAAAAAGAATGATTTTATTTATCACACCAAGGAGAAGCTGAAAGACAAGTTTTCCTCCTCTGGGTCTGATTGACAAGCTGAAATAATGAATTCATCCTTGCTTTTTTAATAATACTGGCTGACTTATTACAAACTTCAAATCAAGTAGACTGACATCTTTTTTTCTTTTTTTTTTTGTTTCCAAAAGGGATGCAGGAACATCTGACAGCAAATGTTCTGCTCTTCCGATGAGTCATTTAAATTTAAAGAGTACAAAATCTCATCATCCGGCAGGCAGCTGGTGATACAGGAGTTTGATCAATTTTTCACAAATCCAATGTGCTGCTTTTTTATTTCATTCTATAGGAAGGTTTCTTGATTGGAAATTATCCAAGCGTCAAAAGGAGGTTATATTTTATGAACCATGGAAAGGTTTTCCTTCTGCAAAAAGCCAAAATGAAATGTTTGATAATCTTGAATTACATGGTCAGAATTGTCTCAGAAAGCCCAACAAATAATCAGACTCATATAATAGTTCAAATCTTTGTACAACTTTACCTTTTACCTCTATATAGATAACTTTTGAAAGGGTTAAATAATTTGCAGTGTGTTGCTCTGTTTAAAGACGCACTACGGAACTTTTGCAGATTTTTCTCTGTGACCCTCAGGCAGCTAAGTCAGGATCCAACATGCACCTCGCCTGTACTGTGAGCTCTCTGCAGCCAGTAAAACTGAGTCTTTATTCTTATCTCTTGCTCTGTCCCTCTTTCTTTTCCTCTTTTCCTCAGATAATGTCTTCTTGTGTTTCTTTGCTGAATCAGCCACGGTGTGCTTTCAAAATCTGCTTGCCTGCATGTGGCACACCGTAAAGCGAAACTCAGCTGCAATATCACAGCCTCCCAGAAGAAAAATGTTTCTCAGCCTTGGGACGGTGTGTGGTAGAAACGGCTCCAGAAATGTACATAATGATTATCACTGTGCCATCAAACGAGTCGGGTACACAGAGTTTAAGGTCGGAAAGTTACATAGTACGTCTTTAACTGTTAAGTTTTGACTGTTGCTTTGAAAATTCAATGAAAATGTCCATATTAGCCTTTTTATTTCAGTTGGGTGACTGATACATGCTCAGTGTGACATACAACTTGTATTTTAATATAAATTGATGGATTCATGTATTTTAAATTACCTATTTTGGAGCTTCTGCTACCACTAACACAAGCCATGGCTGCTTCTGATATGGGCAAAGAGGAGGAAAGTATAAGGTGCCAATCCACAAACCATCATGGTTTGATGCTTTTATGCTTCTCTCACACTTATGACTCCTTACTCTTCAACTGCACTTAATAGCAGCACTCAAAAATACATGGTTTTGAAAATCACCATGGTTACACATATTACCATCAATGCTTTGCAGTTCCAATCATGTCATGTAAACACTGCCTGACAGAAAACATCTGAATACATCACAGACTTTACAGCCATGGATTCAAAAACTACTAAAAATGCAGACAAGTGTACATATTACATGTTTTCTGGAGACATTTACGTTCCAGAGTGGTTACCTAAAAGGCTGAGCATTTTTAACATTATAGGCTAAATACCATTATTCCCAATAAAATAAATGAATATTCTGTTGTGGTACTGGATCATTTGTGCGTGTCTTTATGTGCATTACATGTGTTGTATAGATTTTCATACTTCTTCTGCACCTCAGCCAGCTGTTCATTAAAACTATCCATTCAGTCTTGTTGAATGCATCAAAGTGAAAATGACATGTTTTTGTTTCCTGCTTTTCACATTATTATGCCCTTTAAAATATCGGAATATCCAACATTAGTTCTCAGACACCTTGAAAAAATATCTGTCCAAATGATGAACTGAGAACAAGCTGCAAGAACTCCAAAACCAGGGCTGAATATCAAACAATAATTTTTCTCAGACACAGTGGATAAACAGGTTCTTTAGTGCAATAAATGAATAAAGGTAAAGTTTCGTCCAAGGCCACTAAATCAATTAATCAGGTTCCATAATTGTTTCACAAACTACCCAGAGACGCTGTTGTTCCATCTGCCATGATTTTATTACTCAAATAAGGTTATCTTCACGGCACATTATCTCAGTGTAAATCATTTAAAAAAAGGCCACATTGATTAAAAATGCAGTTGGATTAATGCTGATGATTTTTTCACCTGTCATGGACATTTGTAATTTACATTTTTTCCACTGTGGATGTTGACATGGAGGTAAATGCATATTGGAATACACTATATTTTATGTAAATGTCATAAGGGGTCATCTGCTTGAAAAGGAGAGAAAGTCCATGTGTGGGAGACCAGGACTTTCTATACTCACTTCAATTTAAAACTTATATTTGTTTCAAGTCACTTTTTTGTTTACTTCTCCTTTTAATATCTATTTAGTGAGGTTTAGACATGTAAATGTGGTAAAGATGATGAGCATCAGAATGGAGAAGAAATGGGATTTAAATTACTTTGAATAGAAGCATAGATCCATCATGCCTTGTGTCAACAGTTCAAGTTATATACACTGGGACCCAACTTTTTGAGTACAAAGTGGTCCATGGACCAATCTATCGAGCTACAACAGAGACATACGTTTTGTGACTTGTATCTGCTGATGTGTGACTTGTATATCCATATTTGTCACCAACAGATGTGTAAAAATCAGAAAATACAAGTACAAAACAGAAAATCCATACAAAAAACAGAAAGCACCTTAAAAACAGCAACGTGGCTGACCAAAGTGCTGTACAATAAAATAGAAATAAATATAGAATAAAAAATATATAAAACATTAAAATACCAGACTAAAATTAAAACCAAATATATAAGGCCAAAGAATAAGTGTGTGTTTTTAAACAAGATTTAAAAACAGCAATTGAGGGAGCCTGTCTGATGTGCTGGGGAAGCTCATTCCATAGCTTTGGACCCAAATGACGAAGCGATCTCTGGATTCCGAGCAGGGAACTTGTAATTCGCAGAGGACCCCGAGATACAAGAGTTAAAGATGGCTGTGCCCTGTACCATGATTAAAATTCTTTATGATATATTTGTGTCTGTTAGGTTTCTAGTATAAACAACAGCAGGTTGTTATCATAATTACCTTGTTACGGTGGGCTTGCTCGTGATAAATTGCATCAATATGTGCAGTTTTTTATACAATTAGCACTAACACCCGGCTGGAGTTTTCATAGAGCACGTTTTTACAACGGGTCTGTGATTTACTAGTTTTATCAGAATTAGTTGTTTTGGAGGTGTCCATTTTGTCCAAGTTGGTGCAACTGGTTGGTAATGACATCACTTCCTCTCGCCCGCTCGGAATTCGGAGACAACTGGGACACACCGTCAGTGAAGTCTTAGGAAATGGCATCAAACAGGAGTTCAGATAGAAAGATCATAAAAAATGAGTGGAAAAACCCCCAAAAAATAAAAGATTTCTCACGAGTCCCAAAACGCGAGTCCAAGTCGAGCCGCAAGTCTTTTGAGTGCGAATGCAAGCCGATTCTCAAGTCACTGGTAATGCTACTTAAGTTCAGAGTCTGAGGCTCAGACTCAAATCCCCATCTCTCAAAATCAGACCTGCGTTTGTGAGAGGAAAAATCATGCCCTTCAACTCCTGCATTTTTAATAAACTGAAGGAAGAACAGACCAAGAGTTTTTTGATAGAAGAAGCCTGTTCTCTCATTTCACCAACTCTCGGTCATCATAAGGTGATTAGGTTTTGAGAAACACTCACAAATATTTTAAATATGTCAAAAGAATGTTTTGCTTGCTATAATCAAATCCCATTGTTATGAAGGCAATGAGGCAGAACAGCAGGTAACAAAAGCTTGCATGATACACACACACACACTCACAGACATGCTGCAGATGAAAGAGAAAATACACCAATGAGGATCCCGTGTGCTGAGCCTGCCAAGCGCTCACCCATAATTAGGTGGTGATGTAGCGGCTTTTGTTCTATCTGATTAATTATCAGCAGCTCTCAGAGTAAAAGAAAACAGCCAATTAACTTTATCCAGGTTCTCATTCAATTACTCAGACGCTACAGGCGAAAGGTCAGCAGGGGTTGAGTTTGTTGTGGCTCCGGTCAAAAGTAAAGAACCAGAAAGGATCTTTTTAGACCTGCAAAAAGGGCAAAGAGGCAATTTTCTAATCCAATTATCATTACTTCTTGGTGTTTTTCCCATTTTCCACTCAATCTCCCTGTTACATCAAAAATAGACGGCTTGGAAAACAAGCAGAGGTAGCGCCGTGTTATGCACAGTACTGGAATGCATCCAGTTAAGAGATATGCTGTCAAAGAAAATTTTCTTGTTTTTGAAGCTTGAACCAAATATAATTCCATGGCTATCAATCCTACATGTCCGACACTTTTGATGAAAACAAATAATACTTGGGGAGAAAAACAAGAACAGCAAGTGAAAAGAGTTTGAACATATTCCCTGAATTTTACATCCTGCCAGAAACTATTAAGCTGCAGCCACCGCTGACTGACTGGAAGAGACACTCTTCGGCTTCAGCGGTGGAGTTAATTAGATAGATTTACTGTGGGAAGGTGATTGTGGCAGCCCAAGATGATCAGACTGCTGTCAGGGTCAGTGGTGGTGTTATTTACGGAGAAATGTGTGTGTGCTTTGATGTCTGTCAGTGCATGTGTGGTCGCAGAGTGTACCAAGCCCCTCATTACCTCCTCTCTCCAATCACAGGGTGAATTTATCGCCGCCGCAGGGAGGCCGTGAAAACCCTGTTGTGAGGTACTTAGGTGCTCCAGCACATCCACAGCCATACACATTGCCTTTATGGTCACCCCTTCCCTCTCACAGCCATTGTGGGACTTTTGCTTGAGAGTAAACATCAAACAGATTTAATGAAAGAATCCCAGCCAGAGCCAGAACTGACTAATTTCAGCTCTATTTTTATATATGCCTTACATTTTTTCTGCAGAGGAAACATTACAGGAATTTCCGGGATTATACGTGGCAGCAGATTCCTCTGTTAATCTGCGAATACAAAAGGGACAAGGTGGAATCATTGATAGTCAAGGCCTTTGGAGCGACTACTGTGTGTAAGAAGATCTCAAAATAAAGCAACGTCCTTTAAAACCAGTGGCGAGCTGTATCACAGGTAAATAAAAGCTCTTTCACTTAATAGGCTTTATTGAGCTGGTTCGATTGGGCTGAAATTGGCTTGTCGGGCGTAGAAACAAAAGGAAGTCCTCCCAAGCCACATGCTCATCAATTACAGTGTGTGTACAATAATTGCACCATATTGATCTCTTTGCTTCATCTACTCTACTGGCATCCCAAAGCATTCCTCTTCTGTCTGTGTCCATCTCTCTCTTGTTTTTTGCCATCAGACTTTTGTAAAATGCTGCCATTTCAGCCCCTGCTGTGACATCGATGGGCTATTTTAGATTTATTTAGATTTATCTCTGCTGATGAGCCATCCAGCATGTAGCAGTGATTGGGATGCAGAAGGGAATGGGCTAGAATTTCAGGCCTCTTAAGAATTTGAGTTGAGATGTATTGGTTATTGCTGCTGCTTTAAGTACATTAATTAAGACCCGGAGCATGGACAAACTAAGACTGTTAAATTAAAACATTCTCATTTCTAACTCATCACAAGCAGCAGCTTAGTAAAGAACCCTTTGTGTCAGCTTACAGCACACATATTAGCTACCACTGCAGCATTTTTGGGATACAGGGAACAGCTCTACATTTGCTCATATAAGCCCTCTTACACACATCCAACTCCAAAGTAAGAAAAGTAGCTATTGGCTGTCTTAAAAGTTGCTAGAAGTTCCCAAATGATGTCATTGTCTAATTGGCATATAATTTGCTTTTTATGGCACATGCATTTTAGCATTTTTCCTCTTTTTTTTAACACACAGGGTTGACCTTCAGAAAATCTGTTCATATTTTAGGAGATGCAACTCTAGCCAAATATTCTGTATTGTCTCTGGCATAGGACTTGTCACCATGGTCATAAACAAATGGAAGAAAATGTTGCTAAAGGGAGACTGGGAAAGCATGTTAATTATTATTAAAGAGTTTGTAACCTAAATTATATTTTTGTTAATCATAACCAAGAGTTTCAATGTCTTCAATGTGTTTTTGTTTCTTTTTTCACAAGGAGTTGGCATGGTCGACCACAACATCTTACTAGACCAGCTGAAAAACTTGGTAGGACTTTCTGGCACTGCAATTAACTGGTTTGAGTCCTATCTAAAAGACAGGGACTATTTTGTGTCTATAGGTA
>JAOXYM010000018.1:5988131-5999465 GCA_028567055.1 Leptatherina wallacei
CTGCAACTATGCAATTCTTATTATGTGACATTTTATGCATGCTTTAAAACTGTAAAGATATTCTAATCTTTACGCAGAACATCACAAGCAAATGGTTTCTCTCCTGTGTGGATCCTCATGTGACATTTAAGATTTGCAATCTGTGTAAACTTTTCACCACAAGCATCACAAGCAAATGGTTTCTCTCCTGTGTGGATCCTCATGTGACATTTAAGATTTGCAATATGTGTAAACTTTTTACCACAAACATCACAAGCAAATGGTTTCTCTCCTGTGTGGATCCTCATGTGACGTTTAAGAGTAAAATGTTGTGTAAACTTTTTACCACAAGCATCACAATCAAATGGTTTCTTTCCTGTGTGGATTCTCGTGTGAGAATCAAAATTTTGATTCACTTTCATAAACTTATTCTTTCCCAAACACCTGGACGGACTGTTTACCGGATGGCTTCTCATGTGTCTCTGGAGAGACCGCTCAGAGAGAAATTCTTTTCCACATTCAGAGCACCTAAAGACTATTTTGACAGTGTTACGTGTCGTATTACTACTTTCACCTGACACCGGTGCCCTGATGTTCTTACAACCACTGTCACTGTCTTCAGTTTCAGCTCCAGAATCTGACAACGGTTTCTGCCATTCCTCATAACTAGCATCTTCATCCTTATTGACCTCAGTTTCAGATGATGCTGAGCTCTTTCCACTGGTATTTGGACGTGGGTTTCTGGCTTGTTCTGGTGTTGCATGTTCCTTTACATCAGATTGTAATCTAATCTGTTGAACTGAACTGCTGGTTGGAGGATCTGCCACTTGGTTTTCTTCAGTTTGCCTCTGAAGTTGTGTGGGCTCGTCATCTTCATTCTTCACATCAAGTGTGGTCAACTGGCACGTGGGGATTTCCTCCTCCAGTCCATCAGCCTGCTCTGTCTTTGTAATGGTCCAGAGTTCTTCTTCTTTTATAATGTGGAGGACTTCTGGGTCATTTTGGTCAAGACTGGAGCCCCATTCATAAAGAACTTCTTCTTTGATCCCCAACAGATGACGGCCATCTGCAGGGGAACATAGAAAGTGTGTAACTACTGTATGGCAAGAGTTAGAGTGTAGCATTTCAAGTTCATGAACTCCATAGTTTATAACTGGGTCCAGAACAACAGAAAAAAAGTGGAAACATTTAAGAGAATTTGGGAAAAAGTAAAACAGAATTAACAGGGCCCTAATCAATGTGCAAGTTAAACAAACAAAAAAAGAATAACTTTTGTCATTTGTGAAGTTCATGAGTCAGCACAGCCAGAGAAGGTGTAACTAAATCCTAATTTTATTTTCTTATGTGGTGTATGATTCCATGTTTTCCCTCTCATACAGTCATTTCAAAGTGATGTTTCTCTACTTCCTGTAATTTATCTAAAATATGAAAAAACAATATCCTCAGCATTTCTTTAAGTCTGATTACAAAGCCAGTGTTTCCAGCTTCTAAATAAATTAGTTTTGTGTCATATCTTTTTAAAAAAAAAATAAAAAACTGAATGAATATTTTCCAAGTGTGATGTTTCCTTTATTTTTGCCAGGAAAGTTTGTGAGGCGTTTTTATATTTCCATTTATTTATTAATTATGCATGCCAATGCTGAAAGCATTAAGGCACACATATCACTATCGCTTTTTTATTAATTCTGGCATCTAACTCCGCCCGCAGCTTCGACTCTTCCCCCACGAAAGTTATTCAAAAAAAGGTGCATCTTGATTGGGAAAAGTGTGCATGGACTTTTCCTATATTAAAGACTTTCAATGTCCACATGATTCACAGAAAAATATAACTTTTTTCCCCCATAGGATTGAATGGGATCTGGCCGAGAAGAGCCAAAAACCCAGGCTACTTTGGAAACTTACTGCTATCATGGCAGTGGGGTCTGCTATAATATGCACCCCCCAGTAAATCTGTCCCTGTTGGTCCTATTATTTCATACATACAGACCATTTCATTTTAAACATTTAATTTTTTTGTATCATTATTATTATTATTTTAAAAAAGACAAAAAAAAACAACAAAACCCTGCTACAACAATAATTTCCCTCTAAGAGGGATACATGAAGTATATTTCATTTCATATTTCATTTCATTCATTTAAGCATTACTATTTAAGGGTTGCTTTTCACGGCAAAGGTGCTTTTTTTTCGGCACTACAGTCCTGGTACTTTGTACCGCCACTGAATATTTACCGCCCGGGAATAATTATTCGTCCAAAGGGGGACACGACAGTAGTTAAAACATTAAGAAAGTTAGATGCTACCAAGCTAATAAAAAATAAAATTGAATTTAAAAAAAAAAATGTACTTAAACTAACAGACTTAACATGAAAAGTGAAAAGACACAAACCTAATCTGTACAAATGAACTCTGGGGTTGAAAACAGCATCCAGGATTTTGTAGCGTTCTTCGGTTTCTAAATGAGACATCTTCCTCTCCTTGGCGGCTGCAAGTCTTTGAAAACGTCCACCCGCTTCATCCAGGTTCACCCATCGTATCAACTTTTCTATTTGGGTTGCTGTGAAAATCTTCTGGTACGTTTCTCTCCTGAGAAATCCTCCAGCACGTTAAAATCTGTTAAAAACCGTTAGGCCTTTTCTAAGTTCAAACTGCTGCTGTTGCTAGGTTACCGGCGGCTAGGTTGTCAACCGTCAACACGGAATTATCCCGTGTTATGCGTTCCCCATTGAGCTGAAAAGGAACGCATTTTGTCTTGTATTTCCACGAGAATACTATATATTTATATATTTATTTTTTGGTCAACAAAATAGATGAATGCCATGAAAATGGACGGTTTTGTTACCCTGCTCCTGTTGTGTTTTATTATTCAAGATTCAAGATTCAAGATGCTTCATTTATCCCGAGGGAAATTGCTGTGCAACAGTTAAAGTAAAATATGTAATTTGAAATATTGTTAAAATAAATATGTACATTAAAGTGATAAAAACAAGATACAAGAAAACAAGATAGTGATGAAATTAGTAGCCTTATGTGACAGTGTGGGTCCTGTTGCTATGCTTCCGATTGAGCATGTGCCCTGGCTAATTGGCTACGGGGATATCCCTTTGGCTGACTGGTCAGCGTGCATGACTCTCACCTGGGAGGTTGTTTGTTCAATTCCTGCCCGGGCCCTCCTACGTCCTGCCACACTTACTTTAATTCTCAACCGTCAGGTGCCCACATCAGGCCCAGACTAGCCCATGAGAAGCCGGACAGTACTTGCTTGCTCATCAGGTGAAGCTGCTGTTGACCACTTCTTGTTTTTACTGCTGCAGAGAATATTGATGTTAACATGTTATATTGATGGTAAATTGGCATGTCAATTATTTGCTGACAAAATGAGCTGATCATGTTGTTTCCAGTTAACATGATATCATGATATGAATAATGGAGTCCTGTTGGGACTGTTGTATTGTTGTCTTCTGATGAGAGTAGGAGAGAGAAAACTATGGAGTTGCTTATAGTTAATGTAGTTAATAGCTAAATTGTAGTAGAAGCATGAGATTTTATTGTGTTTTGTAGGAGAAGACAAAATGCCTCCATGTGTTGCTAACTTTATGTTCCAGTAGTTACATTTCTGGTTGTTCTCCCTTTGCAGTAATAACGTGTGATCAGTTTGAGGAAACTATGGTTTTCCAACTTTCAAAAAGTCAGGCAGCAGCATTTCAAGAAAGCCTGAATTTGTATTCACCTTGCCTTTTCTAATAATCACTGTGAACAACCATAGCTGTCAAGATTTTGAAGGCTGAAGCCTTGCTGAAAGTTAAAAGAACTCAAATGTCTTTATCAAACCTAATATGTTTTGCTTAACCGTGGAAGGAATTACTTTTGAGTGCAGAAAGACATTCACAACCCTCAGTTCCCTGGTGTCAGCTGCAATCTGTAGACATTAAGACCAACAACAACATTGCAGTCCTGTTAAATGAAAGAAAAGAAAAAAGTTTCCCCATTACTTCTGACAGAGCAAAAGGAATAAAGTGAGATAGATGTCTGAAGCCAGACCTTTGCCTCATTTCACCCCTTGACTAAGATGCTGTTCTGGGTGCTGAAAGCTAGTTCATATCATATGATCAAAAGTGCAAAGGCAAACGTGTTTATGCATTTTATAAGCCGAGCGCTGAGAAATTACTTCCCTCGTCATCCCACTTTGCAATCCAGCAACGTTGCTTATGGCATCCAGAACCCTTTAAAAAAAGTTTAAGGCAAATGGATGGTTACAGGAAAGCAGTGAAAAGAGTTAAATGATATCCCGCACGATCCACCTGTCTTATGTTAGCCCCCAGATTTATCTCTTTGACTGGGTTATCCTGCTGGGTAAAAGAAAAAAAACCCATTAGCATTCAAGTAGTTCCCACAAATCTCCCTTTCACACAAAAGGAATAATCGAATGATCCACGAGAATATTCTAAAAATCACCTACTCAGCGTCTTACTTATCGGCCCCCGCCACCTGGTAGATGTCAGGAAGCGAGCGGAAGACGGGAAGAGTTAGAAGGTCCCCAGTCGCTAGATAAAAAAAAAAAAAGTATGAAATGGACGACAGTGAAAGGATTTTCAACACTATATTATGAAGACATATCTACTCTTTTTCATTCACATGCACATACGCTGACACACTGCTGGCTCCACACACCATCCACCCTACAGCGTTATCTCTCTCACCGTTTATTGCTCTCACACAAAGCGTTCAGCACAGAGCCTTGCAGATGTTCTCTCTCTCCCGAAGGCAGCCCAACCACATTCTCACATTTCAGCAGACTAGTCTTATTATCATATTTGCAGTAATTGAATTAAGCAGCAGTCAGATCGGCTGTATTTGGGCTATCAAATAAGCACAATGAAGAAGGAAACGGCCTGTGATGTTTTTATAATTGAATTTTGACTCTGCTGAAATGCTCCTTGATGATATTAGCCTCGTTATGTGGCACATTTTTATTCGGGCAGACAAAAGGTGCAAAAAGAAAGTTTTATTTTGCAGGGGATCCAAATCCCTGGTTGCTAGTTTATCAAGGGAAGACAACCAGGTGTGTGATGCAGATCAGGCCAGACATTCGCCTATGAAACCTCTTCACCAGAGTAAGTTGTCTCCATGTAAATGAAGATTATCAGTAAAATGCATTCAGCATACAAAGAGATGTAAATCTGTAGACATCTGTAGAAACCTGATTTGGTGGAAGGACCACAGCCGTCACATCCTATGTCTTCTTTCCAGATACAGAACATTAAAAACCCATTTACATTCCATTGCACTTTGCCAACACCTCATCGTTGTGCAGTGTGCTGGTGCAGCATTCACGAGTCAACATTGGAAGCTGTTTTTCCGAATTGACACAATTTCTTGATATCTTAATGGGATTTTTTTTTCATTCTTGTTTTGTTTTTTAATCTTAGTAGCATTGTGTGTAGAACTTAAGAGTACCTTAGCTGTAGTAGACAGTGCTCTCTCTTTGGAAAACCAGTGAGTATCCCAATGGTCAAACTAAAACTAAAAGCTATTCTCCATTTTAGACAACTCAAACCTTGCCTCAGTGCAGCAACATGGTCCATATCGTCTCACAGTGGTGCAAACCAGACTGTTTTCCAACACAAGGTGGATCGTGTTGCTACAGGACTTAGCGAGTAGAAGCAACTGTCTGATGCAGAAGTGACATGGTGTAAAAATCCACATTACAGCTCTTGTTTGAACTTATATGAAGGTAACATTTGGCTTTAGTTTTCCCATTAAGAAAGCTTCTGATTGTCCTAACTGAGAGCAGACTGGCTACTGTCCACTACAGGACACAGAGCATGCCAGCAGGTGTTTAACATAACCCCACTTAATCACTCTTTCTAAATCTTTGCTTTGGTCAAACACCAAAAGAAGACAATACAACAGCTCCTTTATCCACCACTCACTCCACTCAACCCTTCTCATTCTCAAAAGCACTCAACCTATTAAGCACATTATTACTGTATACAAAGCAAACAGTAAACAACTTGAGAGCTCATAATAGCACACACAAATCAGACTGCCACCCACCAAAGGTGACAGAAAAATACTTGGCTGGAAAGGATTTTTCCCGAATACTAACATTTCCTTCGTTGGTAGTTCAGCTATGGCCATTTAGACAATACCTCGTCTTGTTCTTGTGGGCATGTTAAAGTCGTACAAGCTTTTAGATCACTGCAACATAGAATGTGACAGACTGCTGGCAGGTTTATGTTTCAGTCAAAACTCTTGTAGTAATTCCTCTACTTTCGTACATCTCTGTAAATCCTGGGAATTACTGTTGTTCCTTTGCTCTGTGTTTGATGTTTTCAGAGGCTAATGTTCAGAAAAGTTGTTTATATGGGCAACTTTTACTTTTTGAGGAAAAAAAACTGTTCACTAGAAATCAGACGTACTCATTGGGATTAAGGATGGGCGTATCAATACTCTGGAAACGGTACTTCGATATCTGCCAAAATATCAGATTCAATACTTTTTGAAATATTGCGATAGCACTTTGCTAATATTAAACATGCCATTCATTTTCAAATCTGTGAGTTTGAGCAATAAAGTTTCGTGCAAAACCCAGCCGCGGTAATCCTTCCTTCTCTTCCGTGTCACATGATTATGCTGGCCTAACCCAATCCATCTTCATTTGTCAGCACTTTAAAACCATCGAGGACCAAAGTGCTGTACAAAATAACAATTAAAAGCACAAGTAGCATAACACAGGAAGCATAAAATGGCAAAACAAGATAAGACATTGGATAAAAGACATAAAAGATTATAGACACAAAAGATAATAGACACAATCAAATTAATAAATAAATAAATGAATGAATGAAAAAAAATCAGCTTCTCAAGGCCGAGGAGAAAAGATGAGTTTTAAGAAGAGATTTGAAATTACACAGAGAAGAGGCCTGTCTGATGCGGAGTGGGAGGCTATTCCACAATTTAGTTTCCTCTTTGTCTTGAGGACTCTAAGGAGCAGCTGATCTGTGGGAGCGGGTTGGATGATATAGGATGTCATGATTACATGTTGATGCTGCTGGTGTTGGAATGATGATGTGTTGTAATATTTTATGGGCCTGATGAAGGTTCTCAAACACTGTTTTATCATATTTACTATACATATCTTATTTTCAATTTTAGAGATGTAAATAATTTAATTTTCATTTGTAGTCTATTTTATCATTCTTAAAGATTTATTTTCATCTCATTTTCACTTAATTTACTCGTTAAGTAAAATGCTTATGAAAGGATAATTTCATTAGCATTTCTTTCAAGTATTTCTTTTCACATTTCCCTTATAATATAGATACTAATGCACACTTTACGATCGTGTAATCTTCCTTTAGGGAGCAAAAAGTACTGGTAATTGAATCAGTATTAAATGTGAAAAAGTAGCATACGCTAACAGAATCATATGAAAAAGACATATTCGCCCATCCCTAAATGGGATATATGACATCAAACAGAGTATTGGGAGAGCATTTTTTGCTGATTCAATTGAACTAAATAACTTATTTACTAGTAATTCAAAACTCAAGAGCAAAGAAATGTTATCTTCCCAATACCGTGGCACACCGAATGCAGCAAGACTTGAACTTGAAGTAGGTTGTAGATGAATTAAAAAGCTGGATATTTCTACCCTGAGATGGGAGTATGAGTGAGGAAGAAAACAGAGCAAATCTAATCTGAATTGTTTTTAGCATTGCTGACTCAGAATGTATAAGCAAAGCCGACTAATGAGGTCTTGCCAATGAAATTTTACTTTAATTACAACTTTTTACATTAAGAAATAATGCTTGTAATGTTTATTATGTTTCATTAAGGGGTGACGATGAGTGGAAGATGGCAGCTGAAGTGACCGCTTCCCTCTAAACTGCAGTTTAAAACCCCTAGCTTATACACCTTGTTTTGCTCTTATGATTCCATTACACAGGCGGTCTTCACTCCGTGGCTTTGTCTAATGGAGAGCCTTTGCATCTCTGTAAAATGTCGACTGCCTTATGATGCGCTTTGGCAGGCCTGGAAATGAAAAAGGGTAAAGAGCTCCTAAAAAGCCAACTGTAAAATCCGACGGCATCAGAGAATGCTGTTGTTTTTTTATATATTGAGTATTTGAATGTTGACTCCAAAGCACAAATTAGTCCTATGTGTATTTGTTATTTGATACTAGCGGAAAGCATCTCACCAGCACACCTGCTGAAAGCGGTGAATTCTCAGGCCTTAATGCTCTGCTGAGTCGAGCATATTCCAGAGCCTGTGGCTACACTGAGAGAGCACGGATCCCTCAACTATGTTTGCTCAAAGCTGCAAAAGAAACTGTAATCATGGGAAACTGTCTCAGTTATGCTACAGTTGATATGACCTCCCACACCCTTTCAAACAGGGGATGGATCCAGCTTGACAGCAGTGAATGCCCCATTATTTCTGTTTCATTTGTACAACATTGCCCCCTAAAGTTTTTTCCTGGTGTATGTCAGCCTCCCTGAGGAGCCCATGTCAGAGGACAATGCTGCATCACAATATAGTGCAGTAATTTACCACCACTTGCTCCCAGCTAATCGACCATGGATGCACCTCACCTGTATTACTCTGTCACTTTCAGTTTGAGAGAGACACCGGGGAACCATGACTATTCGCACTGCTTTTATAACCAAAGGGGGATATGCAGATGCAGGATAAATAGAGGTGTCAGAACCAAACCAAAGGGTATGTGAAATGGAGACTGGAGTAAAAAAAAAAAAAAACTGACTTTGGAATTAGGCTGCTACATGTAATTCTGTATCCTCTGGCTCTTTATACCTCATTATGAAAGTACCACTGGACTAATGGTTCATCTTAACCACATGGATATCATATATTATAGCATTTAAAGGCATTTAGATCATGTTTAGATCATATGCACTCCACCACTACCACCCCTTACCCTATGAATAAAGTTATAGAAACATCTATAACTTCAGCAATTGGACTTTGCTTATCTTCACGAATCAATTATCTCTTTCACACACACACATTCAAGGTGTTATGATCACAGTATCACCTCAGTCTTAAAACCACAGAAGCTGGGAGCCACATAGTGATTTTTGAGTTCATACTTGGAAGTGTTGTTTGCTTATTTGCTGACTTATCTTAAATTAGCTTGTTGTGAGTGAGGAACTAAAGATTTCAGTGCTCTCTAACATTTCATACGCTTTAAATGTGAGGAAAAGCTCATCTTTGGTCTAAAATTAGCATGAATTAATTTCCCATCACTGCGACAAAGCGGCACATTCAGATCTACAGAAGCAATTTCCTCTGAAATAACACATGAATAAGTACAGAAATTCACATGCACTTTGATTTTTATGCTGCAACTGGCCATCAGACACATCCGGACCATGTGTGAACATCAGTCTCAGTGTATTTTTGGTGTATATTCATCACCTTTTTTCATATTCTGCCAACAATTTTTTTCTGAGCTGTTTCTACTTGTAGAATCACTCTTGCCATTTTCAGTGTATGATTGGCTGTCTCATGCTGCAAGTGAATAAACGAGAAGGTAGGCTACACTGGTGTCTGAAAGCTAACAGCTAGCTAACCAGAAAGACAAGCTGTGTTTGATTTCACCAAAAAACAAAAAGTATACGGTGCTATGTTTATGTTTTTTAATCGACGCGGTCCCTACTTACAAAAAGATACTTGCTACTGCCCCTTTCTTATCTGGCAAACTATATCTTCTTGTTCAGATTGTGTGTCCCGTACGGCAGTCGTGTGCTGTTTTGCTTGTTCAGACACTGGCGAACTAGGAGACAAAACAGGGGTCCTCTCATTCCTACTGGTACTTCATGTTGGTTTGTTGTATAAGAGCCCTCGGTGATACCTCTGTGTGTTGGCTCAGAGGGGATAATTCTCGAACAGGTAACAATACTATGAAGTATTTTTGGAGTGCCTGAACCCTTTCATACATGCTTATGACTATTGGAGACAATGCCTCTTTTTTGTGTATGCTGATTGTAGTTCACACAGGACTCCTTTCATATGGGCCTTTGTTTAGTTTCTACTTCAGAGATATCCTTCTACCTTTCTGTATTTTGCTTCAAAGCTTTCTCTGCAAAAGGGGGAACCATCTGTGAGGTAAAGACTGTTTTATACCTTTACTGTGGTATCTGCCTGGGTTGATCTCAGACCCCACAGAGTTAAGGATTCTGGGTATATTTCAACTTAAATGAACAAACATTGAGTCCTAAGTGTGCAATGATCAGGCATGTCAGTGAAACGGTGACAGGTTGATTGTATGTATGCAAAGCTGGAACCCCCCCCCCATTACTTAGGGAAACCTGTAAGCATCTTTGAATTTTCTACTTCTTAATGCTAGCTTATAAAGATTATCTTTACTCACCTGCTGCCTCACCTGCTGGCATCCCTGTGTGCAGTGGGAATGCAATCAGAGAAAACTCCTCTATATTGTCTTCTGGGAACCTACCTAGTCCCCACAGATTCTATCAAACCTTTGGTTTGAATGTGCCAGTTTAGGATTATTCTGGCTTTAATTATTTGTTCCTTCCAATGTGGTGCAGACCACTGGAAATGTATTTTAATCATGTGACTCTGGTCAAGAGGTGGACATTTCAACCACCCTTTGCTCTCCAATAGACTTTGATTAGTGTAGACATTTGGATAAAGGAATATATGCAACTTAGTTCAAAGAAATACCAGGTTTTCTGTAAACGCAGACTCTGTATAACATGCTTTTGTCTGGACAGCACACATTGACAGGCTTGTAAAATGGTCCTTACTGGAAGCTGATGAGGGTACCACAATGGAAGTCCTGCACTCAAGCACAGAGGCACAAACTCAAATGTCTCTTGACTGTCAGAAAACTATGAAAGGCCTACTTCAGTGTCTGTTTACACCTGCCTCAAGGAGTTAACAGGTCCTCGGACAAGGAATGAAATGACCTTCCCAAGATGTTGACCTGAGAGAAAGAGGAGCTCGCTTAAAGATTTCAGTTCCTATAAGATTTGAAACTGGTTTAAGGCAACTTTTGGCGCTATGTCTTGATGCATTTGGTACATTTTCATTGTTTTATTCTAATGACAAAAAAAGAAGAAAAAAATAGATAAAAAATAAGTCACTGATTTAAATGGCAGTTGTCATAGTGAACCCACAGCAATGCCAAAAGGTAAATAAACAAAAAGAGAATGTCTGGGAGCTATATTTCATTGTATTTCATCATATTTGGAATTTCAACCTGGTGCCTGAATTTTCTCTTCTCCTAAATGAATATGGGGGTATTATCCTATCTTTAATCAAGAGCGTAATTGTTCGATTTGAGAGGAAGATTTCTGGTTTTCACAC
>JAOXYM010000018.1:6029065-6047024 GCA_028567055.1 Leptatherina wallacei
TAGGAACTGGATAAACGCCGAAGAACTTCCAAACCACAGACGTGGCTCCTCTTTGTGGAACTAGTTCCTCTGAGTCAGGAACTCTGCTTCACTCTCACTGGCAGCTCGTCTCAGTTCAAAACTTTCCTTTTCATGTGCTGGAGTGTTTGTGTCCAGCGGTGAAATCGGTCCCCACTGAAACACTTCCCAACTTCGTACGTTCCGGACGTCGTCTGTAGCGGTATATGAAAAATTTATATCATAACGAAAATAAACACCGGTTTTCTGTACGAACCGGTATACCGCACAGGCCTACAATATGTACATTTTTCCCCCCCTGTATCACATTTTCCACTGGATTAAAGAATTACAGTAGATTGGCTCGAGCAGCCTTTTCCATTGTCATGAAAATTGTGCATTGTATAGAAAAAAAACGCATTTTAATGTCCCACAGTGTTTTGATCACAGCCCTAAGTCTATCTTTCTTCACAGAACTTAGCAGAACCGTGTCTCCGGTTATATGGTAGACGACTACATGGGTTATTTAGATCACTGCTTGGCATTTTAACATTAGGCCGTACGAGCAAATATGTCTACAAGTAACATCTGACTCGGGGAGTTCTCCAGCCTTTTCACTGTTACTTGAGGATGTTTAGGGTGTCGATCTGTGTTTCACACATCCTCGGTGCTCCAAGGTGGTGTAGCAAAGAGCTGGTGTCCAGTGAAGAGTAGCAGATGTTGGCAGATCTCAGTAAACAGCCGGTCTGCCCGAGAGAGAGACTCCGGCGAGACATCATCATGTGGTCTGTGGTGGAGAAGAGTGTCGTGCTCATAGAACTAACCATCCCTTGGGAAGATGGTATGGCTGCAGCCTATGAAAGGAAACTTCTTGCATACTGGGTCTGCCAGGGTTTACCCAGTGGAAGTCAGTTACTGGGGCTTAGTGGGCCAGTTAACTGTCCAGGCACTGGAAGGTGCTCTGGCCACGGAGAGGAGACATTAACTGCGGGGTTGTTGGTTCTGATGAAGTCATAATTTAACATATTATGAGTATAGCAAATGGAAAATGATTAAAATATATATTTAAACTGGAATAAATATTGTTAGGACTTTTTTTTTTTTTTTTCCAACAGTTAAAAGGAACCAATAACAAAGTTCCTACTAAACATTTCTATAGTTGGTGAATATACTGCGCAGCAGCAACGTGGTTTGAAGATGAAATGTGTGTTTGCAGAGGACAACCAGCCCTACCTGTCCATACCCTGCAGTGAAGCCAAGATCACCAGTGCTGTGTGGGGACCTCTGGGAGAGTTCGTTAACGCCGGCCACGAAAACGGAGAAATCAACCAGTTTAGCGCCAAGGTTCGACACATCCGGGGAACACAGCCGATTCTCTTCGTCTGCGGAGTTTATCAAGTCATAACTCTTTATTTCCCATTTCTGCCAGTCTGGAGAAATCCTGAAGAAAGCCAAGGAGCACACCAAGCAGATCAATGACATCCAGACATCGGTGGATCTGACCATGTTCATCACCGCCTCCAAGGATAACTCGGCTAAAGTCAGAGTTCCTTTATAAACGCCAGTCTCTTACTGAAACATTAGACTGAGATCCAGTTTACTGAGGCTGTGCCGTCTCCCTTGTGTCCTCGCAGTTGTTTGACTCCGCCACACTGGATCACATCAAGAGCTTTAAGACTGAGAGACCGGTCAACTCTGCTGCCATCTCCCCCATCATGGATCACGTAAGAGACCAGTCCTGTCCCATTACAACACACTTGGATGTGATCCTGTCCTCACAGTGTTGTGTCTCCGACCTTTTACGATTACTCAGGTGGTGATGGGAGGTGGGCAGGAAGCCATGGAGGTCACCACTACCTCCACCAGGATCGGCAAGTTTGAGGCCAGGTGAGATTTTTTTTAAATATATATATAAATGAGTTGAGCTCCAAGCAAATGAAGCCGAGGCTGTGGTGGTAACCCTTCCTCCCTACTGTTCTCAGGTTCTTCCACGCAGCCTATGAAGAGGAGTTTGGTAGGGTCAAAGGTCATTTTGGCCCAATTAACTGTGTGGCCTTCCATCCTGATGGCAAAAGGTACAAAACATGGCTGCATTCATTTCCTATAAATGTTAGTTTAGTTGGTTTAATGTAAATAATCAGCTAACTCTTCCCTCCTGATGTTTACAGTTACAGCAGCGGAGGAGAGGACGGATACACAAGGATTCATTACTTCGACCCACAGTACTTCGACTTTGAACTGGAGGCATAAACAAGCAGCTCGGGCCATCAGCTTCTAACAGGAACAGAGTGCATTCAGACCATCGCTTTCCTCCCTTTAACCGATCTAAAGTGAAAAGTTTTCCATTTGTTATCGGTCGCTGCATTGAAGCAGAATACTTCCAATAACTCTCAAATAAAAGTGGTGGTTCGTGGATGCGTAGTTTAGGTCATTTTTATAACATAACTCTGGAGCTCCGGGTGGAATCGGGAGAATCTGCATTTCAGTTTTTGTACCCTGGAAGTGCAAAATGGACTTTGACCCATATTCCTGAAGTGTATTTAAATTTAAAAAAAAAAGAGCTTTTGATGCATTTTATGGTGCAAAGTCATTCCTTCACACATGACAAACTTACCAATTCAAGTTGTTTCTTTGTGATTTACTCATAACTATTGATACAGTTTGAAGTGGTAATGGGGATGTTCAACCTCAGACCAGGTATCTTACTAAAAGTGTGTATAAACAAACCCGGAGATCAAACGTAGATCCTTTTCCATTTTAATTTTTTTATAACAAAGTTACAGTAATGCACATTTCACAAGGATAGAATTCCAAACAAGCACACGTGGAGTGCCACGCTCTGGCTTTTCTCCACTTTCATGTTTAATGATACGAAATCTAAAGTTCATTCACCAACATCAGCCGATGGAGATTTTCACATTCATACATGAAACATACAAACAAGGGTGAAAAATAAACCGGATATTAAAAAAAAAAAAAAAAAAAAGAGAGAGATGGGCTAAAGGGACTGACTGTATTCATGGTTTTAAATAACTTAGAGCAGGAGTCGGGGGAGGTGGAGAAATATATACATGCTAAAGGTGACATCATTTAAACACGCGTTCACAGATGAATTAACAGCAGGGCAAACGTTTTTGCCTAAAAACTGGTCGTTTTGATAATGTCATAAATAGATGTTTTAAAAAAGAGCTTGACGAGAAAAACGCCTTTCGCATGTGAGCACCGGTCACCATGTACGTCAGCAGCGTCATACACTGAACAGTAACACTGGATGGATCCTGATTACAGCAGACCTGGTTCACACTGCGGCTCAGGGATTTGGAGCTTTTCTTTACACCAACATCCAATCATTTAATACCGATGTCTAGTTTTACACCCTGTTCACTTGATTCTAAACTGGGAAATGAAGTGTAAACCAGGACTGCCCTTGAATATTATAAAAGAGGAATTAAAAAAAAAAAGAAAAAAAAGGTCCTATTGTTGCAGTCGGAGAACTTGAAAATAACAGTAAATCCATTTGTCCAAAAACTTCAAGTTGTCTTCACCTCCTCTTTTGGTCTGAAAAACAAAACAGGTTTTATTTAATTTGTGTAGACAAGTCTAAAAATATCAAGTTTTTCATTTGTGCGGCAGATCAGTGAACCTCCAGGGTAACGCTGTAAGGACTTGAGTATTGTGACATTCACTAATTAGTCCTTCCAGGAGTTTTCTCTAAACGCATTAACACAGATTTTGCCTTGTGAATTATTCATGTCCCTTAAATTTGGTCCAGTCACCTTTAATTTGATGCAACTGTGGCAAATCACAGCGCTTCTCCCCATTACTTGTTACACACACACACACACACACACACACACACTCTACGTCAGTGCAGACGTGTGTGAGAGGATCGTTTCGCATTTACTGTCTAAAATCGCTGAGAGCCACAGCGCATGATGCTTCCTCAGCCTTAGGGGAGGAGTTTAGTGGCAACCAGAAACAAGTAATCACTAGTACTTCTACATAGCCGCGATGCACGTTGAGCCTCTGCAGACCTACGCAGAGCCTACAGTGTAACCGACCTGACGCAGACACCACGCGAGTATAAACCGGCTTTTAGGTGTCAACTTGTCCTGATTATGCATAACTGTGAACTGTATGATAAAAGAGGAGCATTTAAATACAAGCATTTAGTGGTCAATTCATAGTTTAGACACTTTTCTTTGTGTGTGGTTGTTGGAGAACAGCATGACCATTTTTACAATGCTTACATTGTACCCATCTTTAGCAACTAGGGTTTCCACCAGTGGTCATTGCATGTTATACAATTAGTACTTAAACAGTTGTCTGTGTCGTTCACGAGTTCAGAGAGTCAAATTAATTTGATCTGTTAAGGTTATTGTGAATTAAAAGACGGCGGGAAAAAATGCGAAAAACCACATCTTTTGTCACAACTTTTCACCAAAGCTGCCATAAAAAAAAAATCAGCAACAAATCACCAAAACAAATAAAAATAGGTCTTTGAAATCCAGAAGGGACTCTTTAATATAGTAAATGTAGGAGGATTATCAAAGTTTACAGATATGATCATATATTGATCCATCTCAGAGTGGTGTCAATCTATGACTGAATGTTTCTTACCCCGATGTGTCCATCTTCTCTTCTTCTTTCTCCTCTTCTTTCACTTCTAGAAAGCAAACAGGAGGGATTATTTATGGTAGTTGAGCATCTTCCAAACACAGCTTGGACATGTGAATGGTTTCACCTTTCTTCTCTTCTCCTTCCTTCTCTTCCTCCTTCTTCACACGTTTTGTCTTTTTGTGGTTGGCTGCATTCCTGCGGCCTCCCCCCTGCCCCTCCGCCTCATCCTCGGAGTCTGAAAACTCCTCTTCACAGGCTATCCTCTTATCATGAGCCCGGACTATAACACACAAATTGTAGAGTTCATCAATGGTTTTTTTCTTATTGAATAATACATTAAAATTACAGAGGTTTTCTTTTTAAAAGAAAAGTCCTTAAATGTCTTACTGGAGACACGTTTATCGGGGTCTTCCTCCTCCTCATCTCCGCTGTCTGGGTGAGGAGCATCTTCAGGGATGGCCTGCATCTGGACACCAGGTGCGTGAGGCAGCATACGGAGGTTTTCAAAGAGCCTTTGTTTGATCTTCTCCAGGTACTCGTTGGTGTTCTGGTTGGTCATGTTGGAGGGGCTGATGTGCAGCTTGAAATCGGGCCCAAAGTACTCAAAGTAATCATTGTAGGGCAGCTCGTTAGGGATGGAGGAGTCCAAAGCGACGGCAGTTTCATATGTCCAGCAACGGGCCACGTTTCGAATGGTGTAGCCTCCTCCGCCCAGCATGAGTAGAGGGAGGTTGAAACTTTTTATGTACTCGACACACTTGGCGTGGCCTAAAAGAGACGACGCATACACGTTAGGTTATCAATATCATGGAAGATGTTATGAGTGTGAGGCGTTTCATACCTTTGATGGTGAGGTTGAAGCAGCCCAGCCTGTCTCCAGAGAGAGAATCTGCTCCACACTGCAGAACCACTGCGCTCGGCTGGTACATCTCCATGACTTTAGCCATGATCTAACACACACACACATAACTCTGGTCAGAGACTGAGCTGTAATTATGTTGAAATCTCAATTAATTTATGTTGTTTTAAAGCGCATTTGCTTACAGGCTTGAAGATGGCTTCGTAGGACTCATCGTCAATGCCGTCTCTGAGAGGATAGTTAACGGCGTAGTACTTGCCTTTTCCTGCTCCGATGTCCTGTACACATTGATTTTACGGATTAAAAACAGAATTGCATCTTGGAACAAATGTTACAAAGGAACAACAGAGACACCGACCCTCAGATCTCCAGTGCCAGGGAAGTACTCCCCATACTTGTGGAATGAAACAGTCATGACCCGGTCTGTGGTGTAGAAGGCCTCCTCTACTCCGTCACCATGATGGATGTCAATATCTATGTACAACACTCTCTGATGGTATCTGAAAAAGGCAATATGCTCAAGATTCGAGTTCTACAGTCAAATTATTAGATAAAATAAACTTCAAGGGGTTTAAAAGGTTTATAAAAAGGTGTTCAATTCTGTGTTAACAGTCAACGCCATTTCAGATCAACAGGGTGAAACTGTCATAAAGAAACTTAGCACAAACACTCAGATTAAAGTAAACAAAGTAAAGATTGTTATTGGCGTCCTGCACAGAGTACTGGCAGATGGAGGAGGAAGATGAAAGCAGCAGTGGGGCCTTGCTTACTTGAGCAGTTCCAGGATGGCCAGGACGATGTCGTTGACGTAACAGAACCCAGAGGCCTCGGATTTCTTGGCGTGATGGAGGCCACCAGCCCAGTTTATGGCGATGTCTGTCTGCTGCTTGTTCAGCTTCACTGCTCCAGCTGCAAGACAATAATGAAATATACAGAACCATAAGTTGATCAACCTGAGGTTACTTGTTACAGGATTTTATACAGAGGACAATGTGGGCTTATAATATGTTAGGTGTGGTAGACACAACGTACCCACAGAGCCGCCCGTTGAGAGCTGGCAAAACTCAAACAGACCATCAAACACCGGACAGTCCTCCCCGACATTAACTGTAAGGAAAAAGGACACAAGAAGCGAATTGAAAACAAGTAAACATGAAGAAAGCGGCTGTACACCGTCCATGAGAAAACGACATGCTCACATCTCTGCATTTGTTTGCTGTATTCAGACATGTTGTCTGGACGGATGGACCTCAGAAATTTGATGTAGTCGTCACTGTGGTACTTTGTCATCTCTTCTCCGCTGGCTTTGTGTGGTCTCTGCAAACAAAACGAGGAAAAAAAGTGAGCACTGAAACGTCACCATCTGTAAGCAGTAAAAAAAAAAAAAAAAAAAGAGAAAATAAGTGGAGGTTTCGGTTGGTCTTGGATGGCCGTGTATGCGATGTATGCTGTAAATTAGCATCCAGGCAGTACTTGCACACAGCCGACTGATCAAGGAACAGGAGAAAACTGAAAGAGGAAGATGTGATTTCATTGCAACAGACTGGATCAGCTAGTTTATCCATCTATTCCCGTGCTTCCCTCCCTGCAGCGTTATGGGACAGGGCATATTGATCAGTCTCCCTTAAAGTGAGGCCATATTCACAACAGTTGGGTCTGTCTGTGCACAAGGCCTGTGGGATGCGAGCAGGCCGTGTTGGTCCACCAGCTTTATGTAGGGCATGAACAGCCCACGGCCCCACAAATGTTGTGAATACACGAGCTGTTTGTCGCCACTACATTTGCACCTGGATCAATCTGTTAGTCAAATTAAATGAAAACAGATACAAATCATAAATGCTTGTTTGAGGGGTGACTTTGCTGTGGAATTGTTGTTATACACTCCTTTACAAGGATTCATTTTAAGTAGGGATACACCGTTACACCGATAATATGATACCATGTGCATGTACTCGGTATTCATTAAAGTGATTCGATCCTACACAAACTGATACCAACTTGAAAAATTAACATGTTAATGCAAAGAGATTAAGACCCAAGGCCAAGAGGAAGCTCAGAGGGGACCGTGCATCTACAGTTGCATAAAAGCAGGCAGATTCACTTCCTCTTTTTAAGTCTTTTCTTAAAACATATTATTTTTTATTGGCTTTTAACTCAGCCTGAGATTCTGGCTTTTACTGTTACATCTTTATGTTATTTTTTATTTTTTTATTATAGAGTTATTACCATTGCCCTTTACAGCACTTTGGTTGACTGTGCTGTTTTTTCTAAATAAAATATGTAAGCATATGAAACGTCGGATATAGCTGCTAAACTTGTTTGAGGTTTGAAAATGTAGGGGTTTGACTCACATAGATCTCCATTTTTCTGTACAGTCCATAATTGAGGAGGAGATTGTGTGTCATGCGAATCCTGTGGGGTTTCATGGGATGACCTTGGCCATAGTAGTAGTTTCCCACATCACCTGTAAGAGAATACAGTGTTTTTGATAAGCATAACATCGTAATAAATCAAGCATTTCTTTATGTAGTTTGGCTACACTTTGAAAGACAACTTCATGCCAAACTCCATTCAAAATATGTTCCCATTTTCCACATACCGTGTATGAGAATATGCTAATTTTATAATGCATAATGCACACGAGGTGCAAATGCGCGAGCTTTTAATCAGTGCTGTAGCGTTAAGCATTGATATGCATCCTGACCAGTCTGGCACACGAGATTAGGAGACGAATCAGCATCTCAGAGGAAGTTTGAGTTTGTCATTTATTTTGGGCAAATAGTTTCAAATCAATGCAACGCGAATAATAGAGCGCGATCACCTGTACTGTTACTTTAGCATGTTTATCAACGTGCTTCTGCAAGACAGGGAAGAGAAACGCGATGTAGAATAAGGATAGTATCGTCACAACCCCACTTTTGGTCCACTGTACTTTGCAAAGTGAATACCGGTATGTCCTCCTCCACTTCTTGGAAGTTGTTAGTAAGTTGGATGAACACTGATGTGATTAGCGCCGGGTAGCTTCGTGTCTCATACATGCTCTGAGAATGACCTTATTACCTCCCACGCACAAAACCCAAATCAATAATTGGGTTTAATTATCTAAGCTACTTGGACTGGCTTTTTTGATATCTTGAAACTCAACTGAAGGAAGGGTAAGACACTACGTGCACATCCAGTGTAGCTAAAAACCGGCTAGTTAGCCTACCCAGTAAGCTAACGTTAGCTCAGCACACCGGTGAGCTAGCTGGGTACGGCACACTTTAAAGAGACGTAAAACGTCAAATGTTTCCTGGACGTTCACGCGCCTCAAAAATCACAACGATGATTAAAAAGTCCACAGTGAACAGGATACATATTTACCGTCATAGTAATAGCAAACTTTTCTCTTTGTTCCTTGAGACAGCGCCATTTTATACCAGTTACCCCACTGGTTCGATTTAACCGGTTTCTCTGTTGCAGTAGGGAGCTCGCGCTGAGCTCCTGTCAACCAATCAGAGGCTCAACCCGCGCGGCTGGGAGGTTCCGGTTGTACAAACCGAGGACCGCCGAGCATACAACACCACATCAGTGTTTAATGTAGATATCTGAGGATGAGGAAACTTACATTTAAAACAGATTATTATTCTTTCCGTTCTCCATTTACAACAAACGCGGAAGATTACACCGTTTGTCAGACATAAAGTAGTACTCTTACTCCAACAAGATGTTCTACAAAGAGTTATTTAGCTGAAAACCTTTATCTTTGCATGGTGTGTTTATAGAAAACTAAATTTGACAAGCAGAGGACAGAAGTGGTGGGCAAAAACACTATAACAGATTAATAATGTCAGGAAAATTTAGCATCAGGATAATAAACACTAGAATCATCTTGACACATAATGAAACAGGAAGCAGCCAACATCCAATGAAGCCAGTGTCCTTTCGAGAAGCTTCAAGAACCGTCTATGAATGAGAATAACTTTATTAATCCTCCCAAGGGAAATAATAATGAATTATTTATGTCCCTTCTTCTCAGTTTGTTGTCCAACTGAACTGACAGTTATTTGCACGCCTCACCACCTTGTAAAAAGTGCTTTGCTTACTCTTGGTTTGTCTAATAAAATCTACTATAATCTCTTTTCTTTTGTTTTTGTTCTATTATTTCCACATCATCCCACAAATACTCAGCATTTCTGCAGATGACACGAGTTGTATTGGAAGTCAGGTGTGCAGTGTGAAGAGAAACGGTGAGAATACAGTCCCATGTGGTGCTCATCCTTTTAGTTTTTATGGTCTGTTAGGTAACCATAAATCCAGGTAGTAGACTACTTACCCCCTTTAACTTCCTGCTCTACTAATGAATAATTTTTTTCGGTGTCTACGATTAATCTTATATTTAAAAAAAGTGGAAATAAACCTGCCTGAGGTATCTCTATCACTTAGTTTGTGTATATTATGCCAAAAATATGTGTTTGTTCCATTACTGTTTCAAGTTTTGATCATCTGTTTTATATTATTTAGCCTTTAACGGCTGAATTTATTCAAACTGGAAAACAAAAAAACTAAATACAGGGAGAAAAACTGGGAAAAAATAACAAGTCTGGAACAAAATGAAAAACAATTTAATATCAAATTAATTAATAACAACAAATAAAGATTAATAATAAATAACACGAGAATACATGAACCATAAGTAATAAGTGCTTATCCTTTTTAATACAGTTGTGTAATTCTAGCTATTTGTTTATGTATTTTACTGCTTTTAAATGCTTTCTTTGCACAATCTGTAATGCTTTTAATGTTTTATGTAAGGCACTTTGAATTGTCTTGAACAGGAAATGTTCTATACTAATAAACTTGCCTCGCCTAGTGAAACTGCAGCTTCTGCAACTGTAAGATCAGCAAACATCATCTAGAAAAATTCTGTGAAACCAGCTGCCCAGACATAGAAAAAAAACCTTCACACGATAAATAAATAGAATAAAGTAAAAAAAAAAAATTGGTCGAATAAAATCACTTAATTTAGATTTTCACTAAATAACAATGGCCGGCAGGTGGCAGCACGTGCTCACACGTGTCTGAGTAACGCGACGCTGTCATCGCTCAATGAGAAAAGAAGCAATGATTGTCTATGAAGTGACCTGTCACAGAATCACACACATCATGAAGTGCAAAGAAGACACGATACAGAGTCAATAAGAAGCTGGAATGAACTCATTATAGAGCAGCAGGCCTTTCTTCACAGCTCACAGTTAGTTTACAGTCCAGATGTCGATGGTTTACCCAGTTCTTTCTTGTTATTGTCTGGCTGATACGTTTAAATCAGTTGATTAAAAATAGGAAAATCTACATTGTAAATGTAACAAAATGCTTACTGGAAGCAAAGAGCCGTCAACCGGAAGCTCCATCTTCAATAATTCATCATTGTTTTTTGACGACTGGATCCAAATGTAGCTCAGATCTCAACTCATCAAATCACCCTGAGAACTAGGTCAGTTCAGCCGTGTTCACCATTTTCCTCCTTCAAATGGAAGGAATACTGTTGATGTAAAGGGAAGATGGGGGGGACCAACAGAGGGTCAGGGGGAGCTAACATCAGAAGTCGTGAAGGAATAATCCTCCAGGCTCCTTGGAGGACTTTCCAAAGCTCATCTTTGGATCACTTTTGTTCTGTTCCACGCTGCTGCAATGATGTCTGAGGCCCATTAGACTTGTTCTGATTTTTAAGCCCAGTTTTGTTTTTTTTATCACTTGGCATACCTCAGCCTTTTTCTCCATGTTTCCCTGGCTTAAGAATGGTTTTCTTGACAGCCACCCTTCACTAAAACCATTTCTGATGAGGTTTAAGAGAACAGATGAGCTGGTCCGGTTAGAAGAAGCAGCTGGGCCACTTCATCCTCTGGATTGGACTGAAAATGGGCGAACTGCTGCTCGAGGTCACTTTAAAAGCTTCCCATAAAAAAGTTGAGCTCATTGTAAGTCAAATATAAAGAAGTGAAGGGATGCTTAAGACTTTTTCACACCTCTGTATGACACTGGTTTCAGTTTACAGGGGAAATATGAGACTCTGACGTAATAATAACAGTTAATACCAGATGGGATTGAGTGATAATCCATTAATGGCTCATAATTACACGGATGAACTGAATAAATCCTTATCAGTGTTGAAGTTTAGCCTTTTCAGATACTGATATAAAATCCTAGCCCTTATAAAACTGTCTGGAACCATCAGATTTGGCATCACAGCTCTTTAAGTCTTTGTTTCTAATTTGAACAGACATCTTTATTTGTTTATTACAAATTTAGCTAAGGAGCTAGTTTTAACCTGTTGTCCCGGGCCAGGTCTTACAAAGGCTCCCTGGAATAAGGGAAATGTGATGACTTCCAGCACTTGTAGGCACCATGACTATGAGATTGTAGTAAATTAGAAGAGGTGTTATGTCTTATTGAACTGTAGTACTGTGGGACACTGAATGCATGATGGAAATAAACATGAGGACACATCAACAGGCAGGTAACCAACATTTATTTACCATTATCAACTTTACAATAAACCAATAACATCTGTCAACATTAGCAAAATAAAGAAACAGAAATCAATCCAATGTATTTACAGAGACAAAGCAGATTCAGGCTCACACACGACAGATAAACAACTCTGCTTCATATCAAACCGCAACAGTGAACATAGCAAGCTTAAGTGTTCTTTTTTTCATAATAAGGTAAAAATCAAAATCGTCTATTTTTTTTTTCTTTTAACAAACGAGACGTATCTTCTCTGAATCTTTAAGATGGTTCTCTATAATACACCACAAAATACTTCAAATTTGGGTTAAAATATAGGAATGTAAAAAGTTGGCGAGTCTCTTTTAATTTTTCTGATTTCATTTTTCTTTTTTTTCTATTCATCAGTCATTTCAAGTGGTGGTGGTGTCCTAGTACTTCATCTACCATCATTCCTTCAGCCCAGGAGGCATCTTGATCTGAACGATTTTTTTAAGGGAAAAGATGCTTCGACTCCATCGTTCTCCATCCGTCCATCCTTCATGGTGTCACTAATTGGCGTTCTAGCCTTTTAATCCATTTCCCATATGGCGACCAGCCCACAGCCTAAAAACTCAGTCCGGGTCCAGATGTCGAGCAGTAACCAGGGAAGTGATCTAGTGAATCTAGTCTGTCGTCTTGTTATCATGACGAAAAGTGGCACGTCAAAGGAGTCTTTCACATACATGTATATATTTACATATACATATATCCATATACATATGTATACATATACACATATATATAAATATATATATATATATACTCTTAAATTTTCTCTCACTCTCTTGAAAAACAGTTCACCCAGTTCATTGTGAGCTTCAGATACAATCACTCTTTCTTTTCAGAGGGAGCGGTGGTCGAGCTGCTCTCCTCTGTCGGTTTCGTGGCCTCGGGGGCCGGAGCAGCTGCCTCCTTGGCCTCCTCCTTGGGGGCCTCCTCTTTAGCCGCCCCCTCCTCTGCCTTTGGAGCCTCGGCCGCAGCAGCAGGAGCAGGAGCAGCAGCAGCAGCAGCAGCAGGCTCCTCTTTCACCTCCTCCTTCTTCTCCTCCGCTGGAGCAGCAGCTCCGTTCTCAGCAGGTTTCTCCTCAGAGGGGGCGGCAGCTGCCGCCTCCTCTTTCACTGCCTCGCTTTTCTTGCTCTTCTTCAGATTAAGTTTAATGTTGAAGGACTTCTTCAGGGAGAACTTCTTCTTCTTCTTCTTGGGGGTCTCCTTCGCTGCACCGTCGCCTTCGGGTTTTGCAGCCTCTCCATCCGCAGCGGGTGCCGGCTCGATAGCGTCGCCTCCCGCCCCGGCTTCTGGCTCTTTGGCTGCCTCGGCCGAGCCGTTGGTAGCAGCAGCATCCCCGTCGGGCTTTGTGGAGACATCACCATTGGTCTTCACATGTCCATTCTCCTGAAGGTTGGGATAAAAATGTCACAGATTAATTTATCAATTTAATGCTTTGCAATTAAATAAGAAAAAAAAACAAGTATAAAACCATGTGCAGTTATTCCCCTGTTGTCTCTTTTAAGATCATCCTTGTGCTCATTAATTAACCACCGTGCAGCCTGGCTCAGAGGCGACGCCTTGCAGTACACCGATCTACCGATAGGCGGCGGCAGCGCATCACAGACCGCCTTGGGTACCAGACAGACATCGGTTCAACAAAGACGAGGCTGGAGCTCCTCGATGGAGGAATGAAAACACATCAATGGACATTTCCCCCCATATTACTGTCCTTTTAAAAAAAAAAAAAAATCAAACAAAAATAAATAAATAAATAAATGTCTGAGTTGAGACATTTTGAACTCAGACTGGACTTGATAAATATGTAGCTCATTCATATTCATAATAATGTAATAACAGTAACAAAGTGTAGCACTAAAGATTTGAACGTGGCCCAGCTCATACAATTTTTAATTCTATTTCTTTTTTTTTTTAGTAAAGTCCCATTTAAGAAAAACAGACGGCGAGACGAGAACAAGGCTTGTTTTTTTTTTTTTTTTAAAAAGGGAGGAGTAGTTGACTGTCTACGTGCTCCAGGCTGCACCCCTCCCCCTTTATCCCTGCCTCTGTCCAACACGTTGTGGGGGTTTGGGGTTAGACTGCCATTGAAAATTAAAACTACCAACCACAAAAACCCTGGAAAACAGAGATGAAGCTAAAGACGTAATAACAACCCACCTATCCCAAATATCTAATTTTGGGAGCTGTGTGTGTGTGTGTGTGTGACTGAGCCATCGCTGAGCTCCACCTGACATGACATGTTTTCACATTCAAGTTTAATCGGTTCAACGTCGACGAAATGTACTCAAATGGGATTTTCATGTGAGAAATGCAACTTTTCTCAGTCCCTTAAAGTCTTCCCCATTGATAAAAAACGGGGGGAAAGGTGAGCTAATTGATGGTAATTACCTGTCCATTGGTTTTGACAGCTGCAGCATCAGCGGCGGCAGCGTTTGCCTCCGCGGCCACCTCTCCCTTGGATGACTGGGATCCCATTGTCTTCGGTGAGTGGCGGAGTCTTCTAAAGCAAATTAAAAAGAAAAACTAAAAAAGAGTGATTTCAGTTAATCCAACCCCAGAACGAGTAAGTATCCAGCGGTAAACCGATGAAAAGTGTGGCTTTTTGTCTTCAAAGAGCAAAATACTCCCCCTCCGTTGTTCCAACGATCTGACTTGTCGCCCCGGTGGTGAGAGACCCTCTAAATTCAACAGTCGCTGGACGCAACGCTTCAACATACAAGGGGCTTGAGGTACCGCCCGAGGGGCGTGGTCTATCCGTGTCTGGCCAATCAACGTCTAGAGTAGTGGGCACGTCTGGGCTGCTCCACCAATCAGCTCCGACTCTATGGTTTTACCCCCCCGCCCCCAATCAGGACCCCCAGCAATGAAATCAATTCGGTTTAGCAAAATTCCGTATTTTTAAAGGCAGGGGAAACAAAAATACACTGTTATCATGCTTATATGGGAATTACATATGGTTTTTCCTCCTTTTATAATTTCATTTGTTAGTGTATCTATGTGTTTGTCCTCACATTTACTTTTACAGTCAAAGATCATGTCAGAACCTGAAACATCTACAGAGATCTGAGGGAGACTGAAGGATTTGAACTAGTACAGCTTAAGGTTGGTTACAAAAAAAGTGTGGAAATATCCATTACATATTTATTAAATTAATTTAATGTACTTACAACACTTGATTTGGTCAGCTATGGGTCAAAAATCTCCCCAAAATATTTACATGCAACTTGGGCAACATTTTTTTGTTTCTTCACAGTCAGATTGACATACAAGACAAATCAATGATCAGGTTGGTTTCCTTTTCAGTTCCACTCTTTTGATAAACTTGTTTTATTGCATTACATCATTTCACTCTGGAGTATTTCTGAGGCAAGCAACGGAGTTTCTCTTTAACTCTTTTAGTTTCATTATGACTGAAGATTCTTACAGCTGCTCATCTTGATTGATAGTCTGACTCAGCACTTTAAAGTTTATGGTAAGATCAAGTTGAACATGTTTCCAGATTTAGTTTAAAGACCCTGATTTTCATTCCCTACCGGAAGCTAGTTTGGTTGGAAATGTAATAGTAAGATCGGGGTAATGGACTCTCACACATAAGTACAATATATGTTACAGATGATAATGATAGGGGGGGGGGGGCATGAATCCTGAGTAAATGAACAGGTGAAAACCTCAGCAAGAAAAGATGGAAATTATATTGATGGTCTCTGCAGGCGCATTCATCCCCTCTCTGCCTCTCCCCACCAGCAGGACCAGCTGAACAGTAAACTGGACCCAACACAATGGTGAATGGGAGTCAAATCTATTGTCCAATGTGTTTATTCTAGCTGAGAATACTGGAACACATCTTCTGCTGGTTTGACTGGAGAGCATGCTCTGCGTTGGGGCTAATAGCGTGTCACGCCGTCTCCTCATGTCTCCATGGCTTGATTGGTTGTTCATTTCCATTTGTCAACAACATACCAGCAGCAAAATATGCCAATGTGATGATCATGCACATTCCATCTGATCATCCTCCTCCTAAATGAAGCTGTTAAGGCTAAAAAATTTCAGTTATGGGAGGAAAAGACTTCAGTGTTCAGTGATACAAATTGATCCTTACTGCAACCAATCAGCGTAATTGATTTTGCAAGACTTGGGGAAACAGTGAAATGCGTGTCAGCAGCCCGTCATGGCGCTTAGCTCTCCACTCCTCTCGGTTGCGTGTAAAGTTAAGGCACACTTTGGTGACGTATCTCAGCCGGGGCAGAACAAAAGTTGCTTTTGCACACTTGACACATTATGTAAATAATAAAAAATGCATTCATAATGTGGTCAAATAAAACAGTCATGAGAGGCAGTTCACATTTATAATGTTGTACGTGCTAAATTATGCAAAATTGCAAATCCCATAGTCATATGAGTGTAGACAAAAAGTTTCTGCAATAACTTGATGTATTTCACAAATGTAGAGGCCAGTGTGGGTGTGGATTTCCAGAAATATGACAATGTAAGCCAAAGGGAACACCAGAAAATCACACCCAGGGCTCAAAATACGTTTTTGAGTAAAGGTGCACCAACAAATGATTCAGTTGCACAACCTAAATTTGGGATCAACCTTAAATGTTAAATATTTTTAGTCTAGTTTTAAGTCTGCTTTGATATTTGATAAAGAGTCTACAACATGTTACAGTAAAGCCTTTTTAACTTTTCCAATGTTTTTGTCTCCAGTCTCCAGTAATAGACATTAACAGCTGACTGTAAGTCAAGGTAGGACCAGCCAGCAGCAGCTTCACATATGCACGGTTCTTATTCAGTCTGGATGCGGAGCAGAGGTGAACATCTCATAATCTAACCGTAGCTGGAAAAGACTGCTGCACATTGAGAAGAGTAAAAAAGATGTGTGCTTTCACCTCAGTCTCCAACAGAAAAAGTTACTAGATTTCTCACTATTGTCACTTTTTGTTTTTTAAGAGTTGCTAGGGGAGTCTGAATACTTATGTAGCAACAAAGTTGACAACACTGCAAGTTACCAGCTTTTTCCATACTTGCTTAAGTGCATGTGTGGTCAAAAATGAAGTACACTGCTCCTATTATATGTACACATGTACGTGGTATTTCGAGCTCTGACATTCAAGCCCATGCTGCAGTCAAACATTATAGGGTCAGTTTAAATCAATTTGTCAATTGATCACACTCCTCTTAAATAGTGTGTATGAAGGCACAGTTAGTTTGCTAAGCCTCGACTATATTTGGGAAATAGAGTACATTTTAAAAAAAAACCTGAAGTCCCTCAATTGGGGGACTTTGAGAACAGAATGCCCAACTTTCCCAAACTGTGCACAAAATATCTGTTTTGGAGACGTTTCCTGAACTGTCTGTACTAAAACCTCTCTGGTTTTATTCTGCTTCACTTGATCAGAGTCGGCCTTTAATGTTTAGATATTATTCTGTGACTTGATAAAGGTTTATAGCTACAGCCGCATCATTCTGATCATATTAATCCTGAGGGTTTTTTTTTTTTGGTAAGTCCAATAATTTTTTCTTTTGTGCTATGTGCCATCTAATTTATTCTTCACAAATACTGATATCTGCACATCTGAATGAATCTCACAAGTATTCCCATTACTGCAACTCTAAAAGTAATTTTGCAGGAAATGCCTAAAAAAAATAGGAACAGAGCTGAAAATGTTAAATGACATCCAGAACTTTCTTGACCAGGTTTAGTGATTCAGTTTCTCCTGGTGGAGTTATCTAACTCAGTGATTCCCAAACTTTTTCTGCAGGGCCCCTTTTCAACGACAACAATAATGCCAAGCACTTTTCTTCTTTCTTGGTTTTTTAATCTCTGTTGTTGTTTCATCATCGTTTGCCCACTGATGCTTTGACAAATTAGTCCATGTTTTGCTATCAGTGCAAAAACTTCAAGTTTTATTTAGCCTTGCTGCGCCCCCCCCCCCCCCCCCCCCCCCC
>JAOXYM010000018.1:6047124-6065880 GCA_028567055.1 Leptatherina wallacei
TTTCAGTCAAAAATCTTACCCCCCCCCCCCCCCCCCCTTTACTCAGTTTGGGAACCGCTGATCTAACTAACTTTTGGTTTTCATTTTTCCCTTTCCTTCTGTGAAGAAGACCTTGATAGTAACAGCCTTGCTGATGCTGCATTAGACACATAGAAATACAGCAGAGGAGGATGTTTCCGGCTGCCAGGGGTCCTTACAGTGATAAGAAAGAAAAACAACATGTTGCTGTGTTATGCACAGAAGTCTTCATTCTTCCTTTCTTTGAAAATGTAAACAAGTATGAGAACATTATTGCTGAAAGCCAGGTGCTCTCAGGGAGCTGTGAGCGGACTGAAAGTTACATTTTTACTCTATTTGCCATTAAATCTAAATAAAAAGCCATATCTTTTTCTACTTTCTGTGTTAGTTTGCGGTTTTTCTTCGCTTCACAGCAGTCACACGGAGAGGACAACCTTTCCTCATACACACATCACGCTGTATCTATTGAGCCGGCCATGTAAATGTCATAATAATGTGTCTACTGTGTAGTCAGGAATGCCTGGCACGCAGGCCCTCCCGTCTCCTCAAGCCATCTTCTCCTGTGAATGGGCTTCTTCACAACGCCTGAGGTAACTCAGGCCTGGGGGGTATGGGGCAGCAGGATAGACGCCATCAAGGTTAACTTTTGCAGTTGCATCAAGTGCTCCTTTCTTCTTTTCCCATGAAACTCCAGCCTCTGTGTGATGCTAATGATGACGGTGTTGAGGGCGGTGACGAGGCACAGGCTCATCGTCTCCTCATCTCCCTGTCACCACACTTGACACTTTCTTCTGTGTAATATGCGTCTGTGTGCTCGCACATGTGCGTCTGTGTGTTATGTGCATATAAGGGAAGCATTGTCATGGGACCAGCGAGCGTCAGGGGGTGAAAGGCACAAAGAAACACTCCTTGACACACAGGCACACATCATTCGCCTGTACGAGCACCCCCACACACACACATACACACACACACGAAGCATTAGGGTGTCAGCTGTGGCAGAGTTCATATAGATGTGCTGAGAGCTGGAATGCAGAGGTTGGGGGAAGGGGGCGGTTGATCTTCACGATAGAGCCACAGCCTTAAGATAGAAAAGAATCGATGAAGGGAATGACAGTCAGAGGTAGAGGGAGTGTTGGCAAAGGAATGATAGTGATAGGTGTGGTTACAGAAAGTGATAAGAGGTCGTCAAACAAGCATTAGCCCCCTCCTGTTTTCACCCACAGCCTCTTTAACAAATCTCCATGAAGGATGGGGTCTGAGATTGGCTGGGTGGAGACAAGAAAGAATGAAAAAATGGCTAAAGACAAGAGGGTGAAGCAAGCTGAGAGGAAAGAATAATGCAGAATAATGCATCTTTAAAGACCTACACAGATACTTTTAGCATTGTTTATCATTAAGCTTGACATTTTATGGCTTTTTTAAAGTTTATGACCTAGAATTGTGTTAAAAATGATAAAAAATATGGCACAAAACTCATAGTTTTTGGTACTACCTTCTTTTTTCTGCATGGGCTACAGCGTGTGAGGTCAATCACAGTTCATAGAAGTCTTTTTATACAGTTTTTCATTGGTCCTTGGAGTGAGTACTCTCCCAGCATCTGGGACTTACCTGTACACCAAATGTTGACACATACAGTGGAAATAATAAGCTACCTGTATGAACACAGTTCTTGATGTTAGCCTTTAAAAGACTGAACAAAACACAGTGGAATTTCCAACAATCTGTGCGCTTAGGAGATATCAGCACAAATGAATTTATGATGTCATCCTGACTAAAACTAAACCTTTGAAATGCATATAAACATAGTCTGACTGAAATCACACTGAATCGAGTTTCTCAAAGTTGACCTTCTTCTTCCATTCAAATTAGGATTTGAATTATTCTTGCATGTATACATTTATTTGGATTCAAAAGCCTATTTTGTACAAGTACCTACTGGCTCCACTAAATTTGACTCTACTCAGTTTAGGTATTTTCCCATTAAAATTGACTACCACTGCAATGTGGGTGGGCTTGTTAGAGCAAAGTGGCCCAAATATTCTATGATGTCATTTGTATGCGACACAAACACGACAACGATGTAGGACATTGAGGTGATGGCATCCCCGCTGCTCGGTCTATGGCTTTTTGTCAGACTGAAGGTAAAAGAAGAAAACCAGAGAAGGATGCGGGTGGCGAGACGAAACACTGTACAGGCCATACAGTGATATTCATCATCCAGTGATGTCAGTGGCCAATAGTCCATAGATGTCACAATTTTGGCTTCACTCAGCTTTTTTGGACCCCTACCTGAATAGGTGTTACTAACTTCTACTAATGGAAACCCCTAAAAACCGAGTGGAGTCAAGTCAAATACTACTGGCTTGGGCACAGTACACATGCTCCACAGTTCCAACCATGGGCTTTGTCAAAAAGGTAACAGAAAAGGAAGAAACACAAGAAACACAAGCTAAAGCAACTCAGTTGTATCTCATCATGCTAATGATTTGCTGTCAGCTAAATTGTTTGGTGGACTCAACTCAACTCTTTATTGGTTTGTCCCATGAGAGGGCGATTGAGTTTGCAGCAGACCGTACATTGATCAGACACAGCTCTAAAACGCGAGACATAAATAACAATAAATCATTAAAACATAGAAATATATATAAATTATGAGCATATAAGGTTTTTGTCTGTGATGTTAGAGGTCAATCAAACTGAAAAAGAGGCATTTTACTAACTTTGAAGCAAAGTCTGATATTCTCGTGGCCAATAAATCAGTCCCTTTGCTGTGCTTTCATACCAGAACTAAGTCAGCAGTCCAATTAAATGACCTTCTCAAGTTATAGCTTCAGCATTCTTACCTCTAGCGTGAATTCAGCCAGAGACAAAGCTCTTGAGGGTGATATTAGTCCTTCAAGGGGAGTTGTGCTGTCTCAATTACCCTCAGGGAGCCCCTAGAACTGCTTGATCAGAAAGGACCTTTTGATTTTGGCTTCCTACTAATTTTTTTCTAGCTTCCTGCTTGTGATTTTTTTGGAGCGAGACATGCATAAAGTGGATGAGATGTTTAATTATTCAAACACGTGGCATCAGCCTGATCAAAGATAATCGTAGCAGAAGATGAGAAATCAGAAATGGGACTGAAATGCTCAGATAATGTACAATGTATTTCGTTTCCTCTGCTTTGCCATTTAAGGATGCAATAAGGGGCATTCAACCTTCTTCAGGGGAAATCACCTGACACCTTCATGCCTGTGTTTTTTTGTTGCATCAACCGTGCCTGTGTGAGAAAGGTACTTTCCGACAAGTTAGCAGTGTGGTGGTGAATAAGAAAGTGGAGGAACTGAAAGTGTGATGTCATGCTCATGAGGGGCAATCACCCGTCAAAATGACAACAACCCACACAACTGTCAATCAAATGGCATTGGTTTACTACAACAGAAGCTTTCGTTATTCATTTTTTAGGTCTATATAATGAGATAATTTGCCTTAGATGTGAATACATCACATTAAGTGAAAATATGCAGGTTGAGGTTACTTAAAGAAGTCACGCTGAGTGGGTGAGTCACAATGAAAGACATGCTGACAACTCCAATGATGTGTCAAAGGACAAATATCTGGTTGGTTTCTCAGCATGAAACAGTCAGTCATCGCCTCATATCGTTGGTAAATGATTATTAGGAGCATTGTTATGTCTAAATGAGCCAATCGAAAATCCACCCCCTTTTTTTAAACCATTAATAGCTTTCACCTTGTCACGCTGAGCAAAGCAGCTGAGCCTCAGGGGATCCTCCAAGTTGTCTTTGCCCTTTGCCCTGGACTACTAACTCCCTTTGATCACATGATCTCCGGGTTACCTGCTCTGTGCCTTTCATCCCATGGTAGTTGTAATTTATTTTCATTGCAGCGACTTCTCTTAAGGTATGTATGATTCTCCTCACCCCCCCACTCTCATTTTGTCTTGGTGCAGTCAATGAAGCTTTGTATGTTCCTGGATGTTGAGCTGAGGCTGAGCTCCGTCTCCCAAAGGCTTCATTGTTTTGTGCCTTTTTAGCCTATGGACGAGCATCACAAGTCTGGCTGGAGGGGCAGAGACGAACTGAACTGGGTGGATAAGGACAGTGAAGGAAGGAAACAAAGAGACTAAGTATGCTGAAAGTTCATGAAAGGCTCCCATCCTTTTTTCAAAATGTGAACATCATTATCCCAAAAAAATTTTTTTGGGAGAAAATTTTCAAATAGCATCCAGTGCCTGCCCTGGATTATAACGAGCTGTTTTAATCAAAGCCAGCTTAGCTGTGGTCAGTATCTCCGAAGTGCTCACTCAGTCGTATAAGCACTGATTTCCGGACAATAGATAGCATATGGCTTAGCGTTTGAGCTGACAGATGTCAAAGCTGGACAAATAGAGAGGAGGGAACAAAAATAATCATGACTAGCTTTGAGCTGCCTCAGTGACCGGGTGTCAGAGGGGTCAGAGGGTGGGAGGGGGCAAACAACAAAGATGCAAGGAAGCATGGAAGTGTAGAGTTGTGTGGTACTCAGGTCCCGATAAATGCCAGTTAAGTAGGTCACATGAACATGTTGTTTGGTGTGACAAAGAGGGGAAGTGTTTGGGGCTTTCCGTTTATGATCCAAAGCATTCAAACCAGTCAAAGCAAGTACAGTCATGACATTTTACTTTCACTTTTGTTACACTCACTCCTTCTCCGACTCGTGCTGATTTCTGGTCAGAGAGAGGGAATCTCTGTGGGGATTTCCTCAGAGTAGGATGTTAATATTTATCTATCATAATGTACATAATGCAAATAGAACAGCAGATTCAGGATAGCTACTTTAAAAAAAAAAACAATTTTTTGTTTTTATCAAATTGTATTGTTAATAGTTTTAAAAACTAAAAATAGGATTGCAATTTGTGCAATTGCAGCCTCATTGTTACTCCCAGATGAAGGAATTACCACATTCAAGCTTCCAGTCTGTTGTTCCCCAACATACTATATACACGCACACACACATGCAGCATTGGAAATGGTGTCAACCCAGTATAAATCCCTTTTGACATATGAGCATGGCGGTGACCTTATTACCATGACAACAGTTTCTACCAGATAACAACACTGTGGCAATGTTGACACAATATGACACAACAACGTGGAAGCTAATTCTGCAATGCTAAGGGGTGAACCCCTTGCTTTTTGTTTTCCTTTTCCTTTCTATTCTTCTCCTGCATCTTGTGGTTAGCGTTTTTTTTCTTCTTTTTCTTCTTCTTGTGTTTCTTCTGAGTTTGTAATGTAGTAATATGTGATGCATTTGCAGAACTCAGGTAAGAGGAAAAGACCTGGAGCTAGAGAGAAAAGCATCCTTTCAAACCAAGATTAATATAAAGGTAGGTCAGGCCTATCTGAGCTTGTGAGCTCTCACTTCTCCAGTGTGTGTGTGTGTGTGTGTATTTCAAATCTGTGTACACCCACGCAAGAGTCCTAAAATAAATGCTTCTTCTTTCATACATGTGAGCGCATTCAGTAGAGCTGAACAACACATCCACCCCCTCCCTCTTCTGCCTCCGCCTCCTCCTCCTCTCTACCTCACTTCCCAGCATCCATCCAACGAGAGACAGAGAACATGAAAATTAAGTATAGGAATTGGAAAACCTACGGAACAGAGAGCTTGGTTTGTCTTTTTTGTATTGATCTTATGAATGCATGTATGGCAGCTTCGAGGAAAGTGAAAAAATTTAATATTTATTACATGTTTTTGGATGCAGGTGGAGATGGGTACTCGATATCTCATTCATTTTTGCATGTAAAGGAGAGTGAGAATACCGGTTGTTATCATCCCACATAAACTAGACCCAAACCTCATTCACTGAATCCTCCAAAAACAGCATTCCCATATCGCATGGGTAAGCAAGTTTGGTCCTAGACAGGCACAGTCCTGCAGGTTTTAGATGTTTCCCTGCTCTAACACAAATGATTCACATGAAATGGAGCTAACAGGTAACCAAGCTTTGCTAAGTTACTCATTCATTTGAGGTGTGTTGAGACTGGGAAGCATCTAAACACTGCAGGACTGTGTCTCTCTAGGCCCAAACTTGCTTATCCATAGTGCATCAAAACTACGGTTGTGTTTGAATTGTCCAGTCAATCATTTACTCATTTATCTACTTTATACTGTTTTAATACAGATTATCTTACGGCATCCCAGGCTGCAAGCTGCATGTGACACTACCTGAAAGCAGCACTGCTTCATAAATATTTACAGTTTAGTGTTCCATAAGCAAATGCTAAATCTGAGGTTAATAATGCATTGCAATTAATATCTCTATCCACAACACTAAAATAAAACTTAATGATTTCAATCTGTGAACGCCTGTTGCTCCTTTTAGTTGTTACTGTATCCACCTACACAAACATGGACTAGTTGTATTTATATAATAATCTCCAATATCCCTTTTATGATTCGATATTACACTCATGGTGGCTCTGCTCATGCAAATATTCCAAACAAGAGCTACAACATCTCAACATTTGTTCAGGTTGCTTAGATTGAACAGCTAAAGCTCCAAATACAGTGCATATTAAGTGCATAATAAGTGCATATTTGACTAAAAATGAAGAACAGAAGTAGACAAGCACCCAGAATAATGAAGATTAAGTGATGTTATTGCGCTTAGGTTTCCTCAACTGGTAAGAAAATCACAAAAAATGCTGGAGATGTTAGCATTAGCATGGCCCATCAGCTGTTGTTGGCTCCGGGAGGTAATATTTATTAGTCTGTCAACCAATATAGTGTAAATCTCACATACACTGCTATCAGTGTACCATATAACAAGTATGTAGGGCACTACATGGGCCTAGTAGATAAAACTTAGTAAAGGACTGACTCAGTACTGACAATTCAGTGAAGAGGAGGTCATACAGCCTAAGAGATGTAAAAGGCCTGAGATAATTGCTAACATCAGCATGGTAAGATGTTCATAACACCTACATATTTCGGGTGTTACATACTGGCCTTTGCTAGTTAGCACTAAACACAATGTTCAGGGAAGGACATTGGTTTTCCAGGTTATTTGGTTTCACTTGATCAAACTAAATACATGCAAATAAAAACAGAGGAAAATCCCTTCCAGCATCAGTAAACAACATTTGCCAATCCGATATTTGTTTAAACATTTCAGATCACGGACTGGTGCCATACGTTTCAGAGGCTTCCTGGTAGATGCACTGCCTGGTAAATGTGTGTTAATAAAAGATAAAAGCAATGCTTTCACAGATGTGAACACAGAACAATGGGTGTAAAAGTACCCAAAGTGTGCACTCAGGTGGTGTGTTTACATCCAGTGGAAGATGAAGCTGTAAATACCCACGACTGCTGCAGAGACTTTTGATGAGGAACCGAAAGCTAGTTGTTCTCTCAACTACAAATGTTAGTTGGTTTATATGACCAGTATGAAAGGAGCATCTTTTTGGAGCATCTTTCTAAAGGGTCAGATGATGCATTTCTTTATAAATGTTTAGGGTGTTTCAGTTCATCAGAAATTATGTCATGTTTCATCACTTCCTGTAAATTTACTATTCATCCATCCTTGCTCTTAAGCTGTCAAAATTCACATGAAAACTAGTTAATTTAATTTTCATTCCTCATCCTCCAATGCCCATGTGAAGGAATCCATTCAGAACTCAAATACAACTCTGTATGCGGACACTTTGATCTCTTGAGTGAGCCGGAGAGGGAGCGAGCTGTAGGTAGTGAAGGATGGATGGATGGCTGGTGAGTCAGAGGGGAGATTCAGGCAGAGGGAAGAGAGGGAGAAGTGCTGATGAATGGGTTGATGGCACACTGACCCACTAATGTTGCAGCTGTACTGCCAGTGGCTCTGACTGGCCTGGTGAGCCACAGACACTCACACACACCGACACATGTGAATTAATACTCCTACTTTGTTGACTGGACTTACTACTACTTTACTCTACAAAAAGGGCCTCTTCTTTTTCCAAGCAAGTGTTACGCATCATGTGCATTTTCATTCTTACAGAGCTGGGCATGGACTGAGTCAAACATGGAAACTGCACTCTGGCACACTTCTCTAAATATTGTTGCCTTCCTGTTGTTTAAGGTCATTATAGTGGAGAAAGACGGAAACAAAGACTACTGCGTTTCATAACTTTTGATTTAGTAACCCAGTAGAGACAAGTGTCAAGTGTATTTTTGGGTTGGAAGGCCTAATGAGTTTTAGGATGTGACCTGGGTGAGAGGACAGTCAGCTCAAGCAGCAAACTTCATGTGAGGATGACTATCATGTGATGTTTTCCAGTCATTTGAAAGTTCTTAACTTTAATGTTAAAAGTTAAAGCCCCGTAGCCAAAGTGTAACATTTAGTTAAAGTGAAGGGGAAAAAAAACACATTTTTAAAAAAGAGGAAAGAATGATATGCAGTTTGGAGCGGGCAACAAACACAAAAGGGCCAGTACAAGATTTAAAGCCTTTAAGGACGCACTACAGAACCTTTGCAGATTTTCTATCGAAAATTTGGCATTCATCTTGCATCCTAGCTGTACTGTGAGCTTTCTCCAGCCAGTAATAGAGTCTTATCTTGATTCTTGTCTTATATCTTGCTCTGTCTCTCTTTTCCTCTTTTCCTGTCTTCTTATGTGTCTTTGCTGAGTCGGTCACGGTGCGCATTCAAAATTTGCTAATGTTTTGATATCCACTTGCTAGCGTGTGAAACTGAGCTGCAACTATACGCGGCCTCCCTGAAGCAAAAGTTGCAAAGTGCGGTTTCTCAGCTTCAGGACAGCGCCAGAAATGTACAAAATGGATGTCAGTATGCCATCAAGGGGGAGTCAGGAATGCAGAGTTTTATGGCTAGAAAGTTACATGGCGCATCTTTAAGGCTAGTACTCTACCACCTAGAGCCAATGTTCTTATATTTCATGCATGGCAGGAGTGTAAAAGGTTTAATTTCACTGTCTGATGGAGAAAGAAGCTCAACCAAAGATATAATGAAGATATCAGGACAGGTTGAAGTACTTTAGAGACTCTTAAAAAAAACACACAATTTCATTGAACACACATTCATTTATTGTCCTTTACAGCATTAGATGAAATGAAAGACACCAGTTTTGTTTTTCTCAAGGGGAAACATAGCTGTGTTACTATTTCATTGGTAAAGCTCAATTCAACCTTGGTTTCCTGAGCCTTGACCCTGATTTTCATACTAGGTCTTTTACTATATGTCGTTTTTCTACTGGAGATATACAACCTCGATATAGTGTTCAATAAAAGGTATGAGATCACAGCCAAGTTTTCTATGTGCCGTCCTTGCTGTAGCAGGATTTGTTGCAGCAGTAATAAAGAAATGAAGCAAAGGTATGCTGTGGAAAGGTAGAGTTTGCTTTTTATTTGTATTGATAGCATTTTAAACAGATGCTATAGGTATGTAGCAGTACATCATGGTGAACTGATCAACTTGCTTGGAGTGATTGAGTTTAGTTCAGTCAAAACCTCAGTGCTTTTTAAAGACATCACCTCTGTTTGTAGTGGATAAATTATCCCTAAAACGCACACAATAAGGATGACAAGAAGAAGAGGAAATACACTGGGCCATATTAGCATGATTCTGGGTGTTCTCATTCCCAGGAGAGCCAAATAATGCAGTTTAGTAGAAGCCAGAGGCATCTTTGTCTTTTGCTGCAGTCGTATAATAATATTCACAACAGCAGCAAACGCTGCCTTATGAATCCCAGTTCCTTCCACTTCTCTCTACTAATGTTTTGCAGTGTTAAGTTGTTTCCTCTCCTTTAAAGTAACACTACATACTAAAACTACTACCTTCATGCTCTGCTTCTGACTCATTTTGATGGGACAGTGACATTTATTATGCACATTTTTGGAGCCATCATTGCTCTGTAGCACTTCACAACTTGTTTTAATTCAGTCCAGGGCATCATGATAAAGCTGTGTTTCGTTTTACGGAACCGCATTGCATGCCATTAAATCACTGGCTGTTTCATGGCTGATTCAGTAAAGAAATGCAAGAGTGCATTGTCAGAGGAAGCAAGAAAACAAAGGTGACAGAGCTAGAGTCAACATTCATCTGACTTTTACATGCTGGAAAGAGCTCTGAGAAGAGATAGGATGCAAGATAAATGCCCAGTTAGTCTGTGTTCAGGTGAATTTTTTTTTTCCAAAGTTCAGAAGTATGGCCCTTCCGACAAAGCGGGCAATCTGGATGACTAAATGACCATTACTTTTCATTCTCAAGATAAAATGGAGGAACTTCATCATATTGTAGCAAAGTAGAGATTCCTACGGTCCAAGAAACTCAGGTCTAACTCACATGTGAGACAAATAGAGACCTTTAATTGAGACACACCATTTTTGTATGCAGAGCTGTCTGACAAAGCAATGTTATGTGTAAAATTAGGAATGAGACCAGGCTTAACTGAGAGCTAGTGACAGGTCTTTGAGAAGAGGCTGGCTGGATGTGTGGTCTTTCAGGGTGGCTTAACACTGGCCCTTTAATATCAGCATTCGAGATTTTGCTATGAAAAGACACGCCAGTGGGATGGCATCTCCCTTAAGAATAGGCCAGACAGAGTGTTAAGAGCTCTGTGAATACAGGTTCTTTATTTGTATTTGTGCAGAAAACATTTTATGTTTTCATTTGGTGTGCACAAACAGAAGAGGAGGGTGAGGCAGATTTAATACAAGCCTTATGGGGTTTAAACAGTACAGCGTACAGTACTGTTTAAATAAGAAGACAGTTAAAAGGTTGTGGTGTGGGTTAAAAGTCCGATTGTAAAACCAATATATGAAACCATGCTGTCCTTAGCCACTTCTGGCTGAGGGCTGCACGAAAAGGGTCACATCCTTTCTAAAGAATGTAGAGAATCTGTTGCACTATAAGGTGAATTTGTTTAGCTTGTTGTCCGCATGGTCCACGAGGTAATGAGGTCAAGCATGGGTGACAGAGGATGACAGCATTGGAGGGAAAATGTAGACCTATAATAAAAAAGGTCAGTGATACTGACACACTGGCAGCAGATTCTGAAAAGCTACAGTAGCAACACTGCCATTGGCATCGACAAACACCCCTCACATGCACACACAGGCTTTGCCCTCCCAGCACACCCTCTGGGCTGGCACATGGAGAGGTTGGGGGAGGGAAGCTGCGTGCCCAAAGATGAGATTGAAAAGACAGAGTGATCGGGGGATGGCAAGATGGCTGCACGGCTCAGCCTGCCTCTCATGCTCCCGTTAAAACTGAAGACCGTACACAAGCCAGACTTTTAAGACTAGACGTGGAACGATTGATCTGTAGAGATCATAACATCTGCAGCATCGCCATCAGCAATCAGACAGCCCCTGAAAAATTCCATGTCAAAGAAACACACACACATACATTCACACACAGCATACTGAGCAAATCCCAGAATGATTTCTGTTGGATCTTTTTACTGGAAATGCTTCAAGTCTCAACCCAGAAATGTTGCTCTAAATGCAGCTTGATCTCTACAAGAGGTGCACAGTATAGCTAAATTTTGGGGTGGGGTGTGTTGCACTCTCACCTGCTGATTATGTAAATTACAGTAAAGAGAGCAGATAGCCAGGAATGGAGATGAGGCAAATGAGTTGGTAATCAGCAAAGACAGAGAAAGAGAGAAGGAGGGGTGATGTGTGGAGAAGTGTTGACCTAATTCTGTGCAAGTAGCTGTTCATGTGGTAGACAGAATTGTTGATGCCATATATCGTAATACCTATAGGTTTAAACCAGGCTGGAGGCGTGTTCATGGTTCCACACACATCCAGTGTGTAATCTATGCAGGTGTTCAAATATGATGTGGTGTACAGGATATATTTTTTGCCATGCTGTTTAAAAATTCATGGTTCTACTCGGTGGGGGAGGAGAGGCAGTGCTGCATAGTGGCAGAAATGGAGAAACTGGAAACAAATTCATGCATTTAGTCAAACAAACTGTACACTAAATGTTGGGTGGTTTAAATCGTGGGGGAATCAAACAAACAATAAACTAGACCAGGCGGTAGTATGAATTTATTTCAGACTGTAATGGAAGATACCAAAACAACAGATTTTACAAATTTTTTTTACAATACAATTTTAATCATTCTCAGCACCAAACCTCATTTAGATGTGCAATATAGAAGAATCGTATTTTATGTCAGAGTGGAAATATTATTTCCATTAATGTGCTGTCATTGTTACATAGGAGGAATGAAATAAATATTTCTGTGTGCATGTCTCTTTGTCTTTTTCTGTCTCTTGTTACCTGCTGTCCAAGCAGACAGAGTCATACATGGCACCAATTACCTCTGTCTTAGCCTGTCAAGTGGAGAAGAGCAAAGCCAGAGAAAGTCAGAATGACAGCAGAGCAGCACTTTAAACTCCACCGGGGGGTTAGAGGCTCTCACCGTGGCTTGGATACATTTCTCTCTGACCTATGTCTTTGTGTATATCAGGATTTTCTTGACTTTTTACAGAAAAAAAGTTGGTTTAGAAACCAACCTTTTTCCCCAACAAAATGTCTTGACATTGCTTAACAGGGTGCCTTAAAATTTCAGGAAAATGTTTGTGGTTCCTAAAAGATATGTCCTCCAGTGATCATTTGGTTTTATCTATACTTTCAGAAAACAGAAAATTGTGAAACACTGAAATGATCTGTATTTGTGCCCAAACATAACCAAATATAAAATCAGCAGTGCAAAACAAAATCCTGATCTCTTTGGTGTGAGTCATGACTCCTTTAGATGTAAAGGAGTCATGACCCCAAGGTGGAAAATGCAACACTATTAGACGCAACACAACTCAATAAGCACAGTAAAATTTTTGAATTTATATCTTTGTCCCAGTCTACAAGCAAGAGAAGGGAATCAGTTTCTTCAGCATTGTTATATCCAGCAATACTTCAGTTATGGCCCTTTAAGCTTTTCACTCCAAGGTTATTTTTCCAGCCTCCTTATTTCGTCAAACGATTTAACTGCTGGCAAACTGGTACCAGAGAGATTTGCATATCTGTAAATTTTATATGTTCTGTACGCTTAAAAAAAAAGATGCACACTTTTTCTTCTTCTGTGTACTGTTTATCTCTTTTACTTGCTAGTTGGTGCTAGTGATGGAGCTCAGGAGAAAAACCCAGACCAGTTCCAGTCCCATGAAATGTATAACAGCAAGAGAAACTTTTACATCAGCTGTGTCAGACTGGTGACCTGTCCAGGATGTACTCTGTGTCCCATCTACTAGCTGCTCCTACAACCCTGAATTGTAATGATTGATGGATGTATGGACGGATTATTCTATCTGCATGTGTCAGTTCAGTTTTGAAAAATGGATTTAACAGTTTTGGTCAAACTTAATATGTTTGTATCTATTTTTAATGTTGAGTTTTATGTACAATTAAGACAGATTACTGTAATTATTGGACAATAATTATGATTTCTTTTGAATATGATTTAACAGTACTGATTGATTTAGAACTATGTTGCCTTTGTTTGACCAAAAAAGCTAATTTATGCTCACTTTACGCACATAAATAGGTACGTTAGTTTCAAACATTGTCTAACGTCACTGCAATGTCCCTATGCATGCTTTACTTTGGCACGGTTGTGGCTACGGTGGAGGAGATGATGATGAAGCACATTCACCGAAAGAGATATAAAAAGTAGACGGCAGTGGTATGTGTGACCATAAAATATATTGCGGCTTCTTCTCCTTTTTCTTTGCTCCTTTTGCTGTTTGAATGTAAGTTTTGATTGCGCAACACTGCCCCCACAGTTTACGGTAGTACTGCTCAGTTTGCTTCATTTGCCTACACATCCCCAAGCTCTCTGAAAACGGACTAAAATATGCAAGAAATGAAAGGAGAGGATGAAAAGAAGGCTCTGTCTGTATGCGTATTTAACATTATGTATAAATGAGCCCTAACGGTATGGTGTAAGGATGCACTGGTGTGATCAAGGACCATCAGAAAACAGAGGTGGTGGTCTAACAGTCTTCCATTCATACAGACTTTGATGACTCACTTCATGGTCAAGTGGGTCTCTGAAGGTGAAAAGGACTCAACAGGACTTTAGATGCTGGAACTCCCTGCCAGTCAACTTGAATTGAAGACCATGTTGGAGGAAACTCAATCAAGTCCATTTGTTTTCATTTAGTACTTACATATAACATCACCTTGATGAGAATCCTCAAAGAGATGCTAACGTTAGCGTTAAGCTTTGTCAACATCTTGTGCTGTAAGCATAAAACTCCTATCTGACTGAATCAAATATGAATTTACTTGGTAGAGTGTTGCTTATAAAAGGGCCTTAAACTAAGTGTTATATCCACCCATAAAGGTGTTTTATTACTAGTATAAAGATGGAAGTCAGAGAGCCATTATGTTGATGCTGCAGCAGAGGTTCTTTCTATCCTACCAAGAATAACATCTAACAAAGTGTAATTGTGATCGCATTAAACTTGTCTCATTAACTGATACTGCAGGAAACATTGTCTGCTGGTAGTTTAGATTCATCATCGCTGCTATCAATATGGCACGGCATGCTTTTTTTATTTTTCATGTATCTCTGTGTAACGCTTCAACCTGCTGAGATATCCACCAGAATATTTGTGTTCCAGACTCATAAAGCACAAAAGTGAAACCAAACAAATGGTTTTTCAATGAGTGTCTATATTTGAAGTGCATCCACCAGAAGCGAGGGAACGGCCTTGATCTGCTGTCTGCGATCAACAGATGGCTGATTAGCATTTCCAAATCTGTAGTCAAACTCTGGAATGACTGGGGTATGATTGGAATTCAACTGGAGACTTTATCTGATAACACGCAGCCTGTCTTTCTCTACCCTCTTTTTGCTTTTTCAGCCGGTAAAACATTATTCTGATGGCTCATCGATCCTTTGGGACTTTTACACAGATAGACAGTATTTATGGCCGCGTGCCCATGGAAAAACACACAAGAGAGCAGTGCTATTTATTCGTCCTTTCACACTGCTACCTCCCTCTTTTGCTGGCACTTTGCTCCCCCTCTCTCGCTTTCTCTTATCTCTTCATCTGGCCGTCCCTCTTCTATATCACTTTCCAATCAGTTAATTCCCCTGGCACAGCTGAGTAATGTGTCATCATTCACTATAGCAGGAGCACTGTGAGCACATACACATACTTGCTTACACACAAACACATTCGCCGGTCCTGTCCTATAATGTCATTATGGCACCCACTGAGTCAAATTACACTGAATCAATAGGTCTTGTTTATCTGTTGGGGGCCTCCCTGCTCTCAATTACAGCCCAAGAGAATATGCACAGAGATGTGTGTGTGTATGTGGGGGGGGGGGGGGGGGGGGGGGGGGGGGACTATGGAGTGCATGTGTATGAGGTTACTTCTAGGACAGTGCTATCAGCAGCCGACTTGTCCATACGTGACTTTTTGAAGACTTACTGCTCTGAGTTTATGTGTACACACCTTTTGCCAGCCATGCATGGGGACAACAACAGCATCAAGGCAGATATTGCCAACAGCCAGATAAGCTAATTGACTGCCTGACTGTCTCAATGAAAAGCCTATTGAGATGCAGCCCAGCATCTGAGAAGCAGCTCAAAACAATGAGGAGAATGTTAATGACTCGCTTCTTTTTGACTGCAAGGTAAACAGCTCACTAGAACGAATGCCTCTTAGCATTGATTCTGCCACATTATCACATGGGACACAATGCAACTGTTACAAGATTCAGTGATAAGCATTCCTGGAATCTCAGCCAGCTTTTGTACAACACAGTCAACTCGGCAGTGATGGCAACATGGGGTAGCTCCTGCACATAACCACAGGTGGGGATGCGCATATAAAACATTTATATTACTTCTTTTTTTTTTTTTGCAGGGCTTTGACTGTTTTAGGAATGTTAGCCGTTGTTTGATTCTAATATAAGCAAGAGCTAAATTGTTTTAGCCAGCCAGTCCATAAATTCAGCTAAAGCCCCTTTCAGACATGCTCTGAAAACGGTAATAGTGCTGACTTTGTCTTTTATATCATTTGCATTCAGATAAAACATTCTGCTCTTTTACCTCGGAGCTGTGGCAGACATGTATTGCCTAGCCACAATGTCATATGAGTGGAAAAATTGCGGCACGTCGTTTTGGCTGGAAACAGAAGAAATGTTCCCTGATATCTGAACGATGCCTAGATGTAAGTCCGCAAGAAAGCTATAGTTTTGAAAAGACAACTCTGGTTAAAGGACTTTACCGCAAATATTCCACAATGTTAGTCTGAAAGCGGCTAAAGCCACGTTGACATTGCAAGATTTTTTTTTAAGCTGCTTGCACATAGTTTGAACATCATATTAGAGCAGTGGTTCCCACCATGGGGTCCGGGACCCCTTTGGGGGGGTCCCCTGAAGAGAACATGGGGTCCCTGAGGCATTGATCATTCAAAGCCATTATGATTAATGTCAACACATTATACCTATTTTAAGAAAAAAGATTATGATATATGTTGTTAATTTAACTTTGGCTTCATTGAAGGACAGGACTCAGCCAGAATACATCTTACTATTGAAAGCATAAAACCAACATGTTTCAGCACGGGGTCCATGCCTTTTTAGTATTTGCATGAAGTGGGTCTCCAAGGAAACAAGGTTGGGAACCATGGGTTAGAGGATAGTACGGGGAAGGGCTCACAGAGCTCACTTATTGCCCCACCCCCCTGAGAGTGTCCAATCCTGTTCGATCTAGGAGGCTAAACGTGGTTGAACTGATGCACAGACATCTGCTCACAACACTAATAGAAAAAGAGACAAATGCTCACAAAATGTTTTACAACTTTTCAAAAAGAAAAATCAACTAAACCTTCTGTTGCCTGCATGTCACATAAGACATGCTAGAAAGATCACATCTCCCTGATAAATGAAATGGTGATCTTAAAGATAATCATGATAATAAGACTATCAATTACTGCTCAATGACTGTCAATTACGATAGGGTTTGTCCTGTCATCCCTACATATGGACACAGATCCTAGCTCATCTCATACTAAAACTCCTCAAAAGTACTCAATAAACAACTCAGTAGGTGTTTTTACTCTGAGCAACTCATCTATAAAGGGACCAAAGCTTTGTGATGATGTCATGGCAATACTCAAAACAAGAGGTGTGACATGTAATGAAAAAAGTGTGAAATGAAGTGCGACCTTAGGTGTTAGTTTTATATACATATGGTACCATTATGTTAGGTTTTGAAAGTATTTGTGCATGTATTCATAGTTAAATCAAAATATATTTCATATTTGCTTATCTGTATACTATCATGTAAGCATAGATTACAAAACAATTTGTGAGCATTTTTCTCTTTTTCTTTTAATGTTGTGAGCAAAAGTCCTGTGAGCACTTGTCATGGAATCGGTTGGACCTGGTAAGTGAACGGGAAAGGGCACACCTCCACAAATTGCATCCAAATTCTGTGCTAATTAAGAACCAATTGCAAATGAAAAGAGCCAAGTTTTCCAGCTGCAGACATGGACACAGCATGTACGTCAAGCTATCGGAGGGAAAGGCTCTGATGATGAGGAGGAGACAAGCAGCAGCTGAGAAGTTCTAGGTTCAAAGTATCCTCCAGGCAAGACAGGATTTCAGAAAGTTTAGATCTCTGCAGGAACTACAGTCATATAACAACCACTTCCAAGTCTATATTTCAGGCTGGGTAGGGATATATTTGGCTGTTGGGGAGAGTTGCACTGAGATTCACAAAAATGAAAAACAACTTCAAGCAGCCGATCACCTTAATGGAAAAATCTGACAATTTGTCAGAAGCTACAAAGTTCCCTCCAACTGAATGCATAAAAATGTGTTCAAGCTGAACTTGTTATAACTTTTGAGCGGCGCTGGATTAAGCTGATCCGTTGTCCCGTCATGCACCATATAAACACGAATGGGTTCTTAGAGAGATTGTAGCACTTGTGACTTCCTTTGTGGAAAAAATCTAAAGTCTGATCTTCATCTCACCTTGAACTCATCTAGTCTTTTTGACTTCCTGACAAATGCCAGTGGGCTGAAACATCTTCATATACATCTCATCTTCATGTACAAGACAATTCAAGGTGCTTTGCATTGCATGAAAGTGGCGCATTACCGCCGCCAACTGGTGTCTAAACCTGACGCTGGATTGCGGGAGTTATTTATGAACTCAGCACTACCTACTTGTGGAGGTTCACCATGGCAACGTAAAAGACGCATTAAAAAGTACGAGGACAGCGACGCATGAGAACGTTTGAAATGGACGTCCATATTTACATCCGTATGGGAGCATAAATGGGTCTTTAGGGGTCACGTCTGGGGGAAAAGTTTTGCTGTGTGTGACCTGTCATGCAAATTACTGCAGTGTAAACACACTACAACTTAAAATAACCCATTCACAAAAAAAAACCTTCACATAGTGTGCACAATACAGTAATCTGACCACACTGAGAATCCTGCAGTGTGAGCTTGGCTTAAGTCAATATCTCTGATGAATTCCATTGTATTCCCAAATTGAAATTGAGTAAAAATATCAAACAGTTTGAACTGAAAACAAAAAAAATCTATTTAGATATGTAAATGAATCAATTCTATCATTAGACTTATTAATAAATCCCGCAGTGTATCAAATCTGTAAACATGAAACATGTTTTGATGGTTAAAGGAGTCATCACCCGGAAATCGCACTTTTTCAAGTTAAAACATGTGTATCGGTGTTGGGGCGGTATATTAAC
>JAOXYM010000018.1:6083748-6093758 GCA_028567055.1 Leptatherina wallacei
CAAAGTTACACACAAATTAGTTAATACGGTTTACAAACCATCTATTACGCACACACAATGATATTGAGTCTAATTTCGCTCCATACCAGTCAGGCCCATAATTTGGTTCACTGATGTTAGCGAAAACTTTCTATGGTTTTTTTCACTAAGACCTTTGGAAATGTGTCCAAGATAATAAAACATAACACAAATTAAACTCCATCAAGTACTGCAGTTGTTTGTCATAATCATTAATTTATAACAACCTATTTAACACCCCACTTAAATACACCCCACTTGTTACGTGTAGCTACTATTTATCATCAGAAATGATAATTTTTCTAAGTTTTGAAATTTTTATGAACACAGTGATGAGATTGGCCCAGACAAACCAGTCCTAAGAATAGCTTGGTTTAGGGCTCTGAGGATCAACCGCACTCAGAATTTAACTTTGGCATGTAAATGGCACATTGTAGGCTAAACCGCGTTGTTCGTATGCTATGAACTGAGTAGGTTGGGATTAACCTACCAGAATCTAAGGCCAAAGTCTCAGCGAGGAATATCATTGTGGGTAATATAATGGCCAGGTTATTAATGGGATAGAAAAATGCATAATAAATGGATTAAAAAATTTGATCTTTTCTAATTCTGTGTCTTGTACTGTGGCAGCCTTGCACATCCTATTAAATAATACATGTCTTTCTATGTCATGTTGATCTTGTTTAGCTCTAATAAAGACCTGGATTTTCTTGACAATGTTTAGCCTGGTTCTAGCCTGAATTGTCTATAGAAATAATTCATGACTTTAAAAAAAGCTAATTCAGGCCTGTGTTTTCTAACTATTTATAAACCAATTTTAGATACCAATGAAAGAAAAAAAAAGAAGTCAGTAATACTTTGACCTAATTTCTCTCTTAATAAAAATGACATTGAATCAACAAGTTGCCGTGATCTAATAAAACTCTGAATTTTTAATTGTGAATCTAATCTAAAATAGAGGTCTGAAGGTAAATATTTTTATATTTGTATTTACATACTGTATGTATATGCAATATCTTTGTGGGATGTTGCTACAAATACACTGAAGCATTAAGCACTGGAATAAATTAATCCCTTTTGCTTTAATTATAGCTAGTTCATGGTCATGGTACTAATTTATGACTCAATGGTTAAGTTATATAAAAAATGTACTCCTTGTACAGTTATCATAAACAGGAAAATAAGCTTTAAAGACCAAACCATTTTTTGCACAAGGCTGTACAGGGATTTAATTCTGTAAATACTTATCTAAAAGGGGTAATAAACAGTCTTCGATTCTAAGGAAATGCTCCAAGAAAATACAAGATAACAGGTCATTTAAGTAGGTTGGAAAGGAAGAGGGGACGAGATTTCCAATGTGCCTCTTGTTTAAGTCCAACTTTCAGATTGTTGTTTTTCACTTCCTTTTTTATTTCTGGTCTTTATTTTGACTTCATTCATTCTACTGTACTACTTTGTTATAGTTTTAAAATACTTGGTTAAGGATATTGATTGAAAGTAACAATCTAAAAATTTGAAAATATTGTGGTTTGGTGTCAAAATACACAATGAAATATATTTTATGGATTGCAGATTAGCTGGCATCCATCCCACTATTGTCAAGTTACAAGATTGGAAGCTTGCCTCCTCTGCTGCTTCACTGGACAGATTCTTGAGAATACTGCAGGTTTGAATGCCGAAGTAAAAACAGAAACACCTAGACTTCCCGGTCTTGTGTTTGGTCCTCCTAAAGTCACTCCCCTTTCTTCCCCATTCTGATGCTCAATTTGAACTTCATTAAATCATGCCTAAACGCATCGAAGTTCCCTATGATTGGCTGATTAGCTATTTGTGTTAACAAGCCACAGAACAGGTGCATCTCATAAAGTGTATGATGGGATCAATAATTAATTGGATATTGATATCACTTGTCTCACACCCTGAATGCAGAATAGTCTGGGCCTTACTGGAGCATCTTCCTTCATAGTTTTGCATTGTCATTATATGATTGCCTCTTGTTTAGTCATCAGAATAAACCATTAGAAACACCTCAAAGAGAAGGTGGATGTTAAGCTTTCTGCATCGAAAAAAATCAAGGCCAAAACCAGAACAGCCCACATAAAAGTATTCAGTCCAAACCACCACACACCCCTGCAGACCAGTACTGGCCTGTACAGACTAGTCAGTCCCCACAAAACAGCAGCCATATTCAGAGCGGCTCAGGCCGTGTGACAACTGTGCTGCTTTACTGTAATCTGTCTTTGTGCTAGTCCTGCCAACCACAGTCTGCATGCCCCTCTTACCAGAAAGGCCAGCAAATAGGTCTGGTAAGGATTAGCATACAAAGACTCAAATACACACAAACACACACTAAAACTCAAACGCACACTCCTAATAATGGTTGCACCAGTACACCAGCAATACATGCCTGTTTTCACAGGCTCACTCATGATCACACACAAACACCCGCCTACACAATTTCACATGCTGTTTTGTAACATCGGGTGCCCAAGGAACCAAAAGATACAGTTTGAAGGTTGGAATTCTTATGCTCTAAATAGAAACATCTCTCTTTAGCATTGTTATGTAAGTTATCAGGGAACTGATAGGCTCAGAATAAATAATGCAATAAAATTATGGTTTTAATTTTATTTTTCTATATTTTTTCTCTTTTGTTTGGTTATGTAGCAGATATCACAAGCAGCAAGTTCGCCTGGTGTATGCCACATCCCGACACATGACAGCAACACGTGATGCTTCAGAGCACCTATTTATTTGAAGCCTATAAAAGCAAAGGTGTGTACATGATGCTGTTAGGCTCATAATTGTTGGGCTCATAAACATCTGGAGGCGAGAGATATTTGAGCTTTTCACACATTTGCATTTGTGTTTAGAAACACTGTGTTTTCTCCATCCTGTTTTTATACCTACAGTACCCTCTGGCTTGGGTTTCAATCACTTGGTGGAGGGTAACAGAACCAAAATCGCTGATATTGTGCAAGGAAAATGTGAGATGTGCATATGATGGCATAGAAGTTATCAAACAACCATATTAGCTTTGAATTGGATAAATACTCGTCGGTTCAGTTGAACTCTGGTACTTCAGACGAGCTTCTTCACAGCCAAGCAGATGAAGGCGTGGAAGATTTTCCATGCATGGATTGGTGCAAGCATTTGGGATTAAGACCTTTCATGACAAATCCTAGATTGTTTTTTTCTCATATAATAAGTACACATTTTACTGTTTTTATAGCATCCTTGCGACATATGTTTGGTGTAAACAAACCATCATCCTCTGGTTTACTCCATCATCCTAGATGATCATAGAAGCCCAGTCTGTGTCGTCTCCATCATACAGATTACTAAAACAACCGGATGAATCAAGCAAAAACATTACCTCATGTTAAACTTTGCTAAACTCACATGTTGTTGCTAAGCAACCTCTGCTGTCATGCTTTGCGCAACAAAATAGCTATGGCTTTTATCACCCCATGAACTTGAACTTTAGGGTGCATTCACACCAGCCATTCGGATTCAAATCCTAGTTGCTTTGCTTGAAAAGTTTGGTTTCTTTGGGGGAGCTGTGAATGTGCATCCGAACTCTGATGAAGATCAGAGAAGCAAACTCGGGTCCGATTACAAACGTAGATTTTCATTCACTTTAAGTGAGCAAAAGGCAGGAAGTGGACTACAATGCAGAGGGCAATGTTGGTTCAACGCAGGGTATTGTGGATAAACACAACCTAAGTATACATGCGTGTGGGATGATAGCCGGGAGACTCTAAAGATTGCAAGGATTTGATGCAGTGATGATGGGAAGACGTTATTCAAAAGGTGTGGGCTGTTTGAGTAAGTGTAGTGGGAAAATAAACTTGGACCAGCTGAATGTGGCGACCCCTAACCGAGTCCCCAATTGTACAGAATCTAGAGTTTGGGTATGAATGGACCCTTAATTTACCCACAAAATAGCAGATGCAAACAGATGCACACTAACCAACTGAGTTAAGTGATTTACAAACTTTTAATGAAATGATCACTCCAACTCTGGCATGCTTTTACCCAGCTCCTTTAGATCCAAACGTAAGGTTCACAAGCTTTTTGTGAAACCTGCTCACTCCTTTTTAATGACTTCACGAGGAACCCTGAAGTAACGATTTAAATTGTCGGAACAACCAATCTCAGCACAAACATGAGGCATTTTCTAACAATCAGAAACACATTTTTCAAACATACTAGTCTACAAAGAGCTAGGTTGACCCCCACTTCATTTTATGCCCAACTTATGGGGCAGATGTTTCATCATGTGAAACCCAGCTAGAGGTGAGGGTGGAGGTTGAACCCTCACTTGTAGGACCAACCACAAACCTTTTTGCCGTGCAGTGACAGTGCTAACCACCACACAGCTCACAAGTACTTTACAGAAAGGGGAAAAGAAATAAAAGTAGAGAGAACAAACATAGCATCCTCCTTCACTCAAGTGACAGGAGTAGTTCATCACACCTTCAAACCTCAAACAAACTCAAAAAGGATGCAGCCATCCCTTGCACCTCTATGACTTCCTTTGCACACACACATGTACACACACTTGAGAGTGGCGTTGCCTCAGGGTTTACTTTGTCATTATCAAGTGACAAATGACCTTGCGTATGACTGCTACATTAAAATGGAAAGTGTTTTTTGAAGCTGGAAGGAACAGACTCTGTAATCGTCACTCAAAACTACAGAAGTTTAGACAAGGTAGAAAAACACAGACAGTGCCCCTTTGATGGCACCTAATTTCCTATTTTTTACTGTGAAGCCGTATTTAAATGTTTACATATTCTTTAGTTGTGGTTTTTGTCATTTTGAAGTTAAAAATTATTCTATTTGGCTTCTACAATCGGTCAGTTTTAAACGTGAGAAGCAGTTTTTTACTGAAGCTGAGTTACTTATCCAATGAAATCAAATCTCCCAAACATGTAAGATTTAATCAAATATTACAACAGCCTTCTTTGTTCAGATCTGCAACAGTTGGAAACCTCGCTGCAGGGATTTGACCTCATTCAAAAAAAGTAATACAGTTCAATTCAGTTTATGTAACCATTGATTCACAACAAAAGTCATTTCAGGGCACTTTACAGAGAAGGTTGAACACCAGTTCATACATGTTCCCACTAGATTGGATCAAGGGAAGAATGGTCCTGTTATAGTTATGAAGATGACACTCAGCTCTATATTACTGTCACACCTGGAGACTCTGGTCCCATACAAAACTTAAATATGTTAGAACTTTCTTCAGCTACATATAGATAAATCTGAAATAATTGTCTATGAAAACAAAGAGGAGCATCCAAAAATGAGTGCCCAGCTTCAGTCAGCAATGTTAAAATCAACAGATCAAGCCAGAAATATTGCTGTCATTTTGGACTCTGAGCTAAATTTTAACTACCATATTAATCAGCAAGCAATACCTACGGAAATCGTGGGGGCAGTGCATGAGCAGAAATATACCAGAGAAGAAGAAGAGGAGGAAAAACATGGAGAAGAAGAATGAGGACAAGGAACTGTAGAAATTGCGCAAGCTTATGAAGTAAGGCTTTACGAGTGTTCAGGGCGTGTTGGGTGGTTGAAAACATTATAGCGGTGCATTACTGCCACCAACCGGTGTTTGAAACTGACGTCAAACTGCGGGAGTTAACTCTGAACTCAGCACTGCCCACTAGTGGAGGTCCGCCATGGCAAGGTAAAAGGACGGCGACACATGAGGACGTTTGAAACGGACGTCCCTCTTTTCGTATTTAAGGGAGCAGAAATGGGCCTTAACCTGCCACTCTGTTACCTCAGAAATGTGTACACGCCAAACAAAAGCAGCTCAGTCCTGCATCAATACATCAATCAGTCATCAGTCGAGTGACACTGTTGGTAAGACTGGTGAGTTCTGTGATGCCAGTATGACGTGTGAAAGTGCATACCTTGCCCTTGTTAGTACTACAATGCACCAGAGACACCTGATAAAGGCAAAAAAGAAAAAAAGGAACAGCATTTTTGCATTCAGCCCCTGATGTTGGGCGATCTTGCTCACATTTGGCATTCCACTTTATCTCAAAGGTACTGAACAGTAAAGTAAGGGTAAAGCAAGTAAAATAGTTGGAAGACTGTTTTATCTCAGTAGAGAACATTTTATGAATGGTTTAATCTGAATGAAGGATTAAAGGGATTGTGTCAGCCTCTTTAATGCAACAGTAGCATTTTGGATGTTTTGAGATCTCTGGGACTATATTGTGGGATTGTGCAGAAAAAAAACTAGCCGCAGACTTTTTAGGTCTTGTTTTTTTATGAGATATGTTCTTTGTGGTTTTCCAGAAAAACCTACAAATACTCAATAAGATGGAGATTTAGGGAATTCAGAAGCCAGACAAATACTCTTAAGTCTTGACCTTTAATTCTTTTAGAACAGTTTTTTCTTCCACAATGAGGTGTATGTTCTGTAGTAATGTGGGCGACCTTTTCTATCTTGTATGTCTTGGTGACCCTTGGCAACTTGCTAACTTCACTGATTGTCCTTCCTTGGATCAGTTTGACTAGATTCTACTGTATTCCTGTGTCTGACACATTATTTTCCACAACTAATTGTTTACTTGCCCACAGTATACCTGACTGAGGACAGATTCTAAGAAGATAATGTTATTCATCAAATCTGTCCATGATTTTAATCTTGTCGCTGATAAGTATATTTCCCATATTTCCCTCATCCCCTTCCTGTGGAATGTCCACTGTGTACATTTTGTGGGCAGAGGTCAACAAACCTCATGACAAACATTCATTTTGTTTATGAGATACTTAATGTGGAATCCATGGAATTTATCCACAAATGGCTGATGCTGGAAAAGTGGAAGAATGTTGAATGAAAATGTTAAGAATCCACTACAGAAGAGAGTTATCTAATGAATGAAAGAGGATGAAAGCCAGCCACAGAGCTGACTGAGTTGATTGAATTACTTTAAAAGAAGGCGCATGGGTCTTGTTAAGGAATGTAGCAAAGGAGATTTAGGAATTTGTGCAAAATTCAAACAGTGTAACTTTGCGCTTACCTACCTTGCATGTGTGCAACAGCGTCAATCTAAATGCAGATGTCAGTGCAAGGGCCTAACATCCTGTACATGACCCTCTTTACTTGTTTGTGTCCCTTTCTGCAAAGCTAGCATTGCGAGGCACAAAAAGCTTCTGTTGTTTTTCATTTCTATTCATTCACTCTTAGAGAGCCTGATGAGTGTCAGAACAAGGATCAGGGATCAGTGACCAGGAGGGATTGGCACTTTTAAAAGTGCCATAGGCTGGATAAACATTCCTAAGATTTCAACAAGATTTCTTGAAAGTTGCCATCCCAGCAACATTTTCTAGGTCATGTTCTGAGAGGGAGAAACAAACCTCTAAGCAAAAGCTGTGATGCTGGACCTGTCAGGTGATCACATGATAAGTTTAGGTGAGATCGTAACAATCTCTTCCAGTGTGTTTTCACCATGCAGTTTGGATTATGGTAATTAAGCTCTGTCCAAACTGTTGTTCCATTCCTACCTGTTTTCTCTGCCTTCCTTCTTTATTCATCCCATAGCCCCACAGGAACAATGACCTAAAGAATGATTCCAGGTTTTTTCAACCTGCCATATATATATATATATATATATATACATATGTATAGGTGTGTGTGTGTGTGTGTATGTATATAAATTACTTAACTAACTTTAAACATTTCTCTTATCTTAAGTATCTTAAGTTTGACCTTGTACAGTTATCCCTGGTTGTTAAAACACAGCCCCACACACAGAAACACAGAAAATAAAGACCAGCCAGCCAAAAGTCATGTAATAATTCCACACATTTTAGAAGCTAATGTTTGTTTTAGTAATTGCAAAGCACCCAAATGGAGCATTGAAATTTTCATCTTCCGGATGCTGTGATGAGCTGGTGACCTGTCCAGGACATACCCTGCCTCAGTAGCTGCTGGGATAGGCTCAAGCCCTCCAGCCCTCCTACGACAATGCATTGGTGTAAGTGGTATAGAAAATGGATGGATCTTCCCGCTGTGTGAAATGAAAGAATGCAAAGTCAAACTTCATAGTTGGGACATATAACGAACAAAGTTGCTGATGAGAATTTAAAAATATAGCAAATTAAACAAGTGATGGCAAAACTTTTGACTTCTGGCTCTATAATAGTACTTATTGTACTAATTTCAGACATTCAGATATTTGCCCTATAATGCAGAAAAGGTTGTTTTTTCCTATACAAACCATTGTATGACATCATAATGTTTCCCTCTGACCTTTTCTACCAGTTTGTCTTTTCTACCATGTTTATCCATCTGTATTATGTGACACTTGTCTGCTTAGATTCAACAAATTCCTACTGACCTCTGATATTATCGTAGATGGATCCACTAAAAAGGGTTGGGAGAAGTAAAACCAGCAACTTTCCTGAAGGACATTCATCTTGTGTGGTGTGGTGGTTAGTCCCGCAGCCTCACAGTAAGAAGGTCGCTGGTTCGAGCCTCGGGCGGAGTTCGAACAAGAGGGGATTGCTGGTTTGAGCTGGGGAGGGGTATGAAACAGTGATCTTTCTGTGTGGAGTTTGCATGTTCGCCCCATGTATGCAAGGATTCTCACCGGGTACTCCAGCTTCCTCCCACTGTCCAAATACATGCATGTTAGGTTAATTGGTCACTCTGAATTCTCCCTGTGTGTGTTAATGGTTGTCTGTGTTGGCCCTGCAATGGACTGGTGACCTGTCCAGAGTGTACCCTGCCTCTCACCTGATAATTGCTGGGATAGGCTCCAGCCCACCCACAACCCTGAACTGGACTAAGCAGTACAGAAAATGACATGTCAGTATACAGGATGTGACCCAGTCTGTTTTTTTTCAAAGAACATATTGTTTGCCATTTAAATGTCTCATAGAGCTCATAATGAAATTATATTTAGACATTTTAGTTGCTTTTTGTGATTCTATATGAATGGAAGTGATTGTGTTAAATCAGCAGGTGATATCAGCTCATACTGCTCCCCAATAAAATTTAGTCATTTCATAGCGGAATTTGTGTTTTCAACAAACATTGAATCATTATCCTCTCAACTGATATAATATAATAACAAACTTGTGATTTACACCTTTATTTTACTCCCACATAATGTCAGCAGCTAAGACATTGCAATACAATGCAATCCCTCCCAATACTCATTCACAATTTGACTCATGTGACCCTAACAAGGGTGATTTACTGTCAATCTTTTGACTCATTACATTTACTGGCATTCAGAACAAGTACCTGCTGAGTTATTCTGAAACTGGGATTCTTCTATGTGGAGGAATAGGGCCGATTAAGAATGAAAGCCCCCTTCAGCAAATGAGCGCTGGAGGACCTATCCACCATCTGTGAGAGGAAAGATGCCTGAGGGGTGTGTGTCTACAGTGTTTTGTGTTTCTCTGAGACTTTGGACATTTATCTTTGTCAAGGCTTATTTCAGTGACTCCTTTGTTGTGAAGACAGTTCATGCAGGTTAAACATGAAGAAGACACATGTCCTTTACAACTATTTGCATTTTCATATGTTAGAAATGAGCTCTGGGAGGTTTGGTGCTGTGCTGGAGGTTTTATATTGCTACGCAGGGTAATGCAGATAGCATTAATGGATAGTGGTGGCTGTGTGACACAAATACTGAGTAAAAAAGAAGCTATTGCAGTAATAGTAGCATTTCAGCCTAGACAAACATAGCTGAGTGGCAGCTGAGCGTCCTCATTCAGTATCTGACTATGATCCTGTTTCCTTGCAAATCATTGCCGTGCATAAAAACAAAACATTAATTTTTTTTTTCTACAATGAATGTATTTGATTTATAATGAGCAAAAATCTCAATTATGTTGTCTTTTTCCCCCCTCTGCCCACTACTTCCCCTCAAGATAAGGTCACACACACACACACACACACACACACACACACACACACACACACACACACACACACACACACACACACACAC
>JAOXYM010000018.1:6168743-6185980 GCA_028567055.1 Leptatherina wallacei
TCAGATTCGTCTGGGGGGGTACGCAAAATTTGGTGAGTTTTCGGGCATGGGAAAGCCGCCTAAAAGGCAATTCATTGGGGAGGAGAAAACATTCGAAATACAATAGGCCTTCGCACCGCCTTCGGTCCTAAAAGGCAATTCATTGGGGAGGAGAAAACATTCGAAATACAATAGGCCTTCGCACCGCCTTCGGTGCTCGGGCCTAATAAAAAAATGTGTTGTAGAAAGATGCAGTTTCCCATAAATTCATGCATTTCAGTAAAGCTGGTGTCTTACATGACCTCCAGCTACAACTCAGTAATATGTGGTTAAAATCTGACCGAAAGATACTTAACTTTGAACTGTTTGAAATATGTTAAAGTCGACAGGAAGTAGCAGAACAGATTATTTTGTTTTCAATCACTTAACAGTTCATCCATACTCCACAGTGGGGGCTTGGGGGAGCAGGGCGTTCCAGAGTCCGGGGCCAACCACAGAAAGAGCCCTGTCTCCCATTGTTTTAAGTCTCGTCCTAGGTACCATGAGTAAAAAATGACCCTCGGACCTCAGAGTGATTTTATGAGGTCAGTAATGTATGGTGGGGGGGTGGGGGGGGGGGGGGGGTTGTAAAACTTTAAAAACAAATAAAATCTTAAAATAAATTCTTAAATTAACAGGGAACCAGTGCAGAGATGCAAGGATTGAGGTAATGTGATCATGTTTTTTGGCCTCTATTAAAAGTCTTGCAGCAGCCTTCTGGACTAACTGCAGCTGGTACAGAGTTTTTCGACTGATGCCAGCATAAAGTATGTTGCGGTATTGAAGACGACTTGAAATAAAAGCATGCATAACTTGCTCAAACAGACAAACAGATAAAAAACTGTTTCACTTTTGATAAAAGACGAAGATGATAAAAACACGATTTTTAAACACCATTGATCTATTTATCAAGTTTAAGATCAATGTCTATGGTGACGCCAAGGCTGGTGACTTTGGGACACGTAAAGTCATTAAAAGGTCCCAAGTCAATAAGGGCTTCACCAAACAAGATCATTTCTGTCTTTTTGTTGATTAGTTTTAAGAAATCCCCTGCTAATCAAGCCCTGACGTCAAGCAGACGATCAAGTAAGGGTGTCAGGGGCCAAAGGCTGTTCCTTGATATTGGCATAAAAATTTGGCAGTTGTCAGCATAAAAGTGATAGGCAATGTCAGGTTTCTTTACAGTGCAAACAGGATGGGACCCAGGACAAATCTCTGGGTTACTCCACAGTGAAGCGGGGCAGATGAAGAGGTGCAGTCCCCCAGCCTGATGGAGAAAGACCTATCCAGCAGGTAGGACTTAAACCACTCAAAGGCAGACCCCCCTGACACCCACATAGTCTGTCAGGCGGTTTAAAAGAATTGTGTGTTCGACTGTATCAAGCTGTAAGGTCTAAGAGCAGAACTCCCAGAATCAGTGATTAAAAGGAGGTCATTAAAAACCTTTAAAAGTGCAGACTTAGTACTGTGAAACGCTCTGTAACCAGATTGAAACAGATCTAAAATACCATTTTTATTTTAAAAAAGGTTGTAATTGTGCTAAAACACAGTTCTCCAGAATCTTATATCCAGAAGGTAACTTAGAAACGGGCCGATAATTTGAATAAATCGTGGGATTTAGACCAGATTTTTTTTAACAGAGGCAAAACAACAGCTTTCTCACTATTGTTGATGATCTCTTTAATAAAAGAGCCAATAGTGTCCCACACCTCCTTAAAAAAATGAGGGGGGACTGGGTCTTTTGAACTGAGGGTCTTGGTTTAACAACTAACCCTGTAAGCTCCGACAGTGAAACGGGCTCAAACTGGTCAAAAACAGCCAAGCACTGAGTGGCTACTGAAAGATGCACTGAAGTGGGAGATATGTTTGCCCTAATGGCAGCTACCTTATCATTAAAAAAAGAGAAGAATTCATCACACATTTCACTTGTCATCTCTTGGTTGAAAACAGCCCTGATTGTTTTAAAAAGAACACATTTATCACTACTGTTAGCTTGTCTTTAGCTCACATTAGCGGCTACTGCTCTAAGACAAGTTGCATACTATGGGATGGATTGTCTCTCAAAAAAATAAGAAATTAAGACATTAACTAACAATACCTTAGGCTGTCACTATGTAGCTTTCCTTCTTTTAATCTTTTTATATATTTTTTTTAGCATAACTGCCATCAGTGCCTGCTGCTCTAAGCTCTACTGGTGCGTTCAGACGAAACACGACCTCGGCGTCAGGGGTGTCAGGTTTACATGTTAAGTCTATGTGAATGCGCGTCAAGGGGCGTCGAGCCTTCTAGCAGCGCGTTTTGAGCGTCTGGCGCTGCACGTTTTGAGATTTTGAGCGCCTGACGCGCATAACACGTCCAAGCAGCGGACACCAGAGTTGGAAAATCTGAACTTTTGCCGCTCCACGCGGGGTGTCAACCAATCAGAGCGACTCAGCGTCATGACGTAGAAACGCATTTTCTGACAGGAAAGAAAGACAAGCAAAGGAAAACATCCGCATCTCGGGCATCTAGAACATTTTTGATGCTGGATGTCAAGCGTCTGATTTACCAGCGTGAGGCGTCCAACTTTGATCATCAGATGTTTTTTTTTACGCCCAAATCACATTTGGTCTGAACACACCATTAATACACCCTTCATTTCCTTGTTGTTTTGTTGTTAATGACCTCATTTTAGCTCAGCAGCACTTTGATGTGTTGTTTTTTCCCCCTTCTTTTTAATCAATTTATTTTATTCTGCACTCTATTCGCTGGTATATTACAATAAACAGTTTGCTGTGTCCCTGTTGTGATGTCTGCCTACTTAGGCTACCTGCAGTAATATACAGAGGAGATGAAGAAGGGAAATTACTTTAGTCTCATGAGCCTTAAAATCAAATGCATAGGCAAGGAGAAAAGGACCAAATACTCATGAACGAGAGATCTGATTGTGTCAGCATCTCTTTGCCGTGCATTTTCCTTCTTTTTTTTTGTAGCATGTGTGGGGGTTATACACGTGCAAGGGCATAAGTGACACTGCAGAGGTGCCTCTATGCCAAGTTGAACAGGTTCAGTTTGGCATTGGAGAGACTTGAGTAAGGTAATGAGCTGAAGCTCATTTTATTACCTCTATATCACGCTCTTGACACTTCTTCCTTTTCCTTTCACCTCATCCAGCAGCATTCCCTCTGCTAACTTATCTCTCTCTCTCTTTCTGTCTGTCTTCTCTATAATTCATATTTTTTATCAGTCATCTTTTTCTGTCCAATTTCTACTGTAATTTCTCACCCCATTTCACTTGTGATCCTCCTTCATCTTCATTTGCAAGACTCGACCATAAATAATATTCGTCTCAACACACACATGCACACACCCACCCACACACACAAACAGACAATGTAATTAAACAGCTCCAGGGGAAGTGTGGAGGTTAGCTGTGAGAGAAGGCGAAAAAAAAGTGAGCGATAATGCCTCTTCAAAGCGGCTGCAGACTTCCTCATTCCCCTGAAGCTTCAGATGGATTAAAGACACTTCAGACCTGTTTTGTATCCCATCAAGCACCCTTCAATTCTACACACATCACACTTTTCAGGGCAAATCTTTCTCATTCAACACAAGGTGAGTATAAACTTTAATAGAAAGATACTAGTGTGAAATGATAATTTTGCACAACAATTTGAGGTTAAAATGTTTTCTCCTTGTGTCCACCTTTACCTGAGTCAACTCTTTAATGCCATTACTGACAAGCTAAGTATCCAACAGGATGACTTTTTATTTTTTTAACATGCTATTGTGAATGACAGTCTGTCTCTTGTTTCAAACTAAAGACAATTTTGGCCTAATGTCATATACACTCACCAGTCCCTCTATCAGGTACACTAATTCTAAGTTGGACCCACTTTTGCCTTCAGAACTGCCTTAAATATAAGTGGCATAGATTCAACAGGGTGTTGGAAACATTGGGCGGCCAATGTTGGCATCCCAAAAACTTGAACCCAAGCCCACCTCTGTAACCACTAGACTGCCGCTCCCAGTAGATCAGCAGTATCTAGAATCCTTAGACCATCCTATCTGGCACCATCATCAACTGGTACACTGTGGTCATAAAGGGATGGACTTGGTCTGCAGCAATACTCAGGAAGGCTGTGGTGGCTAAACAATGCTCAAGCGGTACTAAGGGGCCCAAAGTGTGCCAGAAACATATCCCCCACACCATTACACCCCCACCAGCAGTCTCAACTGTTGGTACAAGTCAGGATGGATCCATGCTTTTATGTGGTCAACACCAAATTCTGACCCTACCACCTGAATGTGGAGCTGAAATCAAGACCCATCAGACCAGGCAATGTTTTTCCAATCTTCTGGTGAGTCTGTGTGAATTGTAGCCTCAGTTTCCTATTCACAGCTGACGGGGATGGCACCCGGTGTGGTCTTCTGCTGCTGTAGCCCATCTGCTTCAAGATTAGATGTATTGTGTGTTCAGAGATGGTATCCTGCATACTTTGGTTATTTGAGTAACTGTTGCCTTTCTATCATCTCTAACCAGTCTACCCATTCTCCTCCGGCCTCTAACATCAACCAGTTGTTTTAGTCCAGACAACTGCAGCTCACTGGATATTTTCTTTGTTTCAGATTATTCTCTTTGTGTGTGAAAATCCCAGTAGATAAGCAGTTTCTGAAATACTCAGACCAGCCAGTGAGGTACCAACAACCATGCCACAACCAAAGTCTATGTAAAACCAATCCTGATAAGTTGCTAAGTGAGGTATTCCCCCTATGAATTGTTGGGAGCCAATTAAATAAGCATCTAGCACAACCCAGAGGAAAAGTGGACAAAATAATAAAAAGAGAAAGGCTTATTGAGGAGTTGTAGCTCTTGTGTCTTGCAGACACATATAGTGTCAGCTATGAGAACCAGCATAACCTTGACCAGGCTGAGCGAGCCAAAAGCCATCAAACTAGTTCACAGTGCATTTCTAATATTGTTTAAGATGATCTAAAGTGAATATATTAGTATTTTCATTCATCCATTACCTTGTATAATTTAGCTTATTCTTCTTGGGATTCACCCGCTAGTTCAGCCGGTTAGTCGTGTATTACCAACATAAGGAATGCTAAACAGTACCTAGCGTAAACACAGCTAGGGCACAGAAACCAGGCCCCGATATGGGTGATAGCAAGCCAATTAGATTTTCATTTTATTTTATTTTGGAGGACCCGAGGTGGAGAACACTGTTTTACAGTGCTGTAGTGGGATTTAAAACACTTTAACAACAACTATATATGGGCTACTACATGTTATAGCCCAAACATACATGTTATGTTTTCTTGAGAGACTCTGCTGATTAAAGTTGGTAATCACTGATTTCATCACTTATTTTACAAAATGGCATGAGACAATATTTGTAGGTATTTTTGTGTCCTTGCCAGACAACACAAATCAAAAGATCAGTATTATTTTCTCTTTTATGCTTGAATTACCGTATACTCTGGTATATTACACTGTTCGGTAACAACTGGAAAATAAATGGTCTTTTAAAACTTTAGAATTTTATCTATCCTCTTCGAGGTTGTGGTGAAAAGGGAGCTAAACCGACAAGTGAACATCAATATGGTCGATGTACATTTTTACCCTCACCTCTGGTCATAAGTGAGTGATTAGTTAGTGAAAGAAGGAGATTGGGGATAACAGTAGCCAAATTAAGTTTCTTCCACCAGGTGTTTGGGTTCTCCTTTAGAGACAGGGTAAGAAGTTGAGTCATCCAAGATGGGTTCAGACTGAGTAGAGCCATTGCTCCGCTGCATTGAGAGGAGCCAGAGGGCTCGGGAATCTTGTTGGCATATCTTCTGGACGCCTCCTTGGTGAGTTAATCCAGGCAGGTCCCACCAAGAGGAGAATGGGAAGATCCATATGCTGGAGAGACTACGTCTCTTGGTTGGTCTGGGAATTCCTCGGGACGGCCAGGAAGAGGGAAGTTTGCTTTTCTCCTTAAGCTGCTACCCCTGCCACTCATCCTCAGATAAGTGGCAGAGGATGGATGGATGGACGGATAGATGGACGAACTGATAAATGGATGTACTTAGCATAATTTCTAGAGTAACCTTGCCGTGATGAATGTCTAAAAATGTACAATTATTGTCAAGTCTTTCTCAGGTCAGTAGCAGGCAGTCTATTTTACACCATGACTTCAGTGCTACCCCCAGTAATTAAAATGGCCTTGAATAACCAAACTGTGACACTAGGGCTAAATGCTATTTGCTTTTGATGTAAGAACCTCATTTTAACTGAGGATAACCCTTTATTGAATGAAATTGAGTATAAACTAAACCATCCAGGACAGATGCAGTAACTAACTGGAGAGACATGGATGCATGATTGAAAGTGTAAAGAAATATACTATAAATATGATTTATATTGGATCCTGCAACATAAAATGAAACAAAACAACAAATCCCAAACTTCTCTCTGATTTGCTCATATAGCTATGCAACCACAACTTCTATAGAAAACAACCAACCCAATAAGGAATCAACAAGCTTTGCTGCAGATTTCAGCCAGCCTGCTGGATGTAAACACTCATACCAATTAAAAACACTCAAGGACACAGTCATGTCACTTGTCAGTGAATCTCTATACTATATTCAGCACTATCAACAAAGGAGCAATTTAAAACAAGCAATCGTGATCATATTGATTAACACACTGTGTCACATCGTCATAATACAAAAGACAGTCCAGCTGGCACACCCAAGAAAGTACTGATGGGACTTCATCTTTAAAAAAAATTAAGGAGCTAGAGCAGAAAATACTGCATGTAGGGTTCTAGCTACATTGTTTGGTTGCCTAAAGCCTCATTTTTGCTCTACATTAGATTCACATACAGATGGAGCCTTCTGTCCGTCTTTGGCGTCATTTGTGTGCTTCTTTTAGTTTGTTTTCGTAGCTAGACATAATAAACAGAACAGAACCACCGGAAAAAACCAAGGGGGCAGTTTATCCCAGTCAGGCTCACAGGTGACCAGCAAAAGAATAAAAAACCATGACATATTTATGATGAAACTTGACTATCTACAGGAAGTAAAAGTCGTAACAAGGTTTTCGTCGGTGAACCTGAAGGATCATAAACGTTGGCGTCTCTAACGTCTAACGTATAGACCTCCACTGCCTGATGCCTCTTTCTATGTGTCTTTCTGAAAATGTTCATTATCATAATCAAGTCCACCATCGGCATGTTTTCTGCTGTCTGAAACCGATGTTGGAGGTGAACTCTGCACTGCCCTCTAGCGGATGTATTGCCGAACAACCATGCCACTGTGAAGGATGCACAGGGATAAGCGGGCAGCATACGGCGCACCTATCACTCTTGATCACCATGAATGATTAATGATTAACAGCTGTTAACACAGAATATGAATCTTCCTCACCAATCTATCTCACTCTTTAATATCTCCATCAAATCAGCATAAAAGTTTTTGTCATGACTGCTGATATATTCACCTCCATAAACATAAATATTTCGGCATCATGTCCCATGAAAATAAGTCATAAGAGCAACAACAGATGAAATTTCAAGATCTTTTTTTTTAAATGCTAAAACCAGTGTCCCCTGAGGGAGACTTTGCTCATCTGAACCTAATTCGAGTGATAAAAGTGTCAGCGGCAAAGAGATATGAGTGTTGTCGTCTAAAATCGTTCTGGTAACCTTCAAAGACGGTGAAGAGCAAAGCGGAGGAGAGAAAGAAAGTCACGACTTGGTCTTCTCTCATTGAAATGAAAGAGACATTAAGAGGCTTCTGTTAGGAATGTTAATCATGTATTGATCTATGTAATCTACGGACGACCCGTGTTCCTGGATCCCTGGATACATGTGAGGGACAAAAATCATTCTGCAACAATGGAGGACAAACAGCGGCCCTTTTTAATTCTTAACAAGGTTCACATGTACTCTGCAACCCTATTTCCTCTCTATTAACCCGTTGCTTAATGTTTTGCTTCTGTCTCCTTCAATATGTGGACAATATAAAGTCTGTATTTCTTATTTAGACACATTTATTTCATTTCATTGACTGGATGCAGGTTCCACGGGTGCTTTGAGTCATATTTGACCCTTTGTAATTGAATGTCATCATGCAGGATTTATTCCCCCTTCAGAAAAGGTTCATCCCTTAGTTTGAACTGTAGAGCAAATAATTTGTGTTTAAATGGAGATGCTCAAAAATTCCCTTTGTAGTTTACATACATTGCGTTGAATGTGTTACATCGTTTGATGTTGCATCATTAGCAGAGTCTGAAATATCTTATAGACCTTCGGGAGCGATGGGATGTATGAACAGAAGCTGGAGAAACAGTCTGGGCCAAATTCTGCAAGCTGTTCTCATGTAAAGGGTTGTCAATGCACAACAGATTGTTATGTGTTTTTATGCACTTTTGCCATTTTGTCTCTCATTTTACAGTATATATTGACAGGATGGCACCCCGCCCTGTGATTTTATGCTAATGCTAACAATTTGGCATGTTATGTTAAGGAAATACCAAACAGAGAAAATAACCCTGATGAGATTAGTGGGTATTTCCTGGTATGTTATTTGGAATTACCTTCTATGGTAAAAGTAGTTATTTTATATGGTGACTGTCTGATATTAAAAAAATGTATTTCAACAGTCATAGCTTATAATAGAGGAAAAACGTTTATAACTATTTTTAACATATTGAATAGGTCTGTCTTATAGTGTAAAAAGTACAATAATCCCCTGAAACATGGTGCAGTTCAGCTACACAGCAGCAGAATATAGAAATTCTCACTAAAACATGTTAAAGATTACTCTTGGTTATGTTGTACTTTCTTCAAAGCATTCTGTTGGAGTTGTTGTTAACTTCTATAAAGAAGGAAATGAAAACTTAGCTTGTAAAACTGGCGGATTCATGAGATTTGTGAATCCAGGATCATTGGAGACTCCCATTTTGCCAGTCTCTAGTATATTCTTGTGACTAAAACAAAAAAGTTTGGACCACTCAGCCTCCAATACTTGTAGCTAAAGGTGGGGTTTAGGTTTGAAAACTATCAATGGTGGGCGGATCAATCCGAATATTGATACCCCCGTTGTTGTAGATCTTGATCGATCCTAGTGTAATAATATCAATACTTTAGTTTCAGTTCTTCTAATCTATGAAGTATGTGCTGCTGCAAGCGACCTGTCTGTCTAAAGCGTCTCTCCGTCACAGCATGGAGAAGTCTCACTTTGCTCCTCCCCCTCTTGTGTTTTGATGTTGTACCATCATGTGACTCAGCTGCACAAACTAAGGAGAAACTAAGGAGAGCCAAAGAAAACTGTTTTTTACTGTCTGGAGAGAGCTCACACTACAGGTAGGATCCAAGATGGATGCCGAATTACCCGTCGATAGGGAGTGCGTGACTGAGAAAATAGTATAAGTTATTTAGTGGGCCTTTAAAGTTCAACATTTAAATAAAAATTTAAAAAAACAATATGGCCCCTGGACAGTTTTTCTTTTTGTAAATAATTCATTAGAAAAAAAATGAAAATGGGAATCGACTTGTTGGAATCAGTGAGGCAGATGGGCAGTGTTGAAGCTGATACTGCAGGCTACCCACTACTCTGCTAGGTGGGGGGGGGCGCGTGCTCTGCACATGGACTGCACTGTCTCCAACAACACAGAGCTGCCTACGGATGCCTGTCTGTAAATCATGCCGAGAAAAAGATATTGGCAAACGCACCCGCGAATCGGCCGATGCCGATACTAGAAACGCAGATATCGGCCGGCCCATGTATTTTCTTTCCTTAGTATCAGTATAGATGATACTAACACTTTATTTACTTGGTATCAGATCAATACCAAATCTTGCAGTCTTGCACATCACTCTCGGCTGGTTACGTGATTCTGCCTGGTTTATCTGAGTGGTTGAAGTTTGCTTGAGACAAACAGATGCTTCATCCTTTCACCCACTATATATATTTTTAAAGTACTTGCCCTTTTCCAGATTATTTGGAAGGACTTAGACGGTTCTGTAAAAGAAACCATGGGTACATCGGATTAATGGAGATGTTCTTATCAGGAAATATCACACACTAGCAAAGGTTGTGCTCGGTCCATGATATGAAGGCTCAGCGGCCAGTGATTTAAACTTCCCAGAACTTCACTGTACTAAACATCAGTAATGAAGATACAGTCTGTTCATCCTGCTGCTGTCAGGGAAGTGATATGGAAGCATCTGCTGCTGTGTGAACTAAGAAGCACTTTCTTTCCTCAGGCTGTGAGACTGCTGATTTCATCCCCTTTACTCCACCATGACCAAATTTGTTCATATTTTGCTTCCAAGAAGTCAGAGTTTCTTGTAAAGTTATCCATCGTTCCACAGGCTTTCTGAAAGTCATTCAAAGCTTTTCTTTGGATGGTGGTTATTTTTCACAAATTTGTCCACCCAGTCTTTGTACCTGATCATTTTCAGAGGTATAGATTTTGCTTTGAAGCCGCATTTCACTAACTAATGAAGCATTTAAACACACACCTAACTCTAGGAGATGAACCGGTGCTGTGTCAACACATAACAGACAGCTTAGCACATGTATAGCACACAATTTACTCCACTTTTTGTTGCATCTTAAAAAATGGCAATAACAACAGGAGAGGTGGGAATCTTTCGGCACATCATGTTTCAATTAGATTGTGAGATGACATTGTCGTGAATTGGCGCTATACAAATAAAGATGAATTGAAAAAATTGAATTGATTCAGATTGATGACAGATTGACAGTGATGTGATGGTAAAACTATTATTAATGCATCTTTTTTCCCTGTGTGACAACTTAACTACTGCTACTTTCCAAGGGGAAACATGCATCTTGGTTTCTCATATGTTGTTACAAACGACAAAGAAAAAAAGGTGTTCATCTATTGGTTAATGCAGGACAACTGCTTTTCCGCCACATCAGAGCAAAACATGGAGCTGCATCAGATCCTAGCGGCCTTGTGTTGATCATATTTCTATCAGAACTTTTCCTCTGTTCTTCGCGGTCACACCGCGAGACATTTCTCCCAATGTCTCGCTATTGTCCTACATACATGTTTGCTTTTGTTGTGTGTACCCACAATACCCTTTGCATGGTAGTTTGTAGGTAGACCACAGTTGGATTCTTAAAGCTGCATCAGAGTTCAGTTGCTCCTTCACACCTCACAAAACAAACCGGACTCTCAGAGCAAACAAAGCCACTCATAGAATCAGAAGTACATGCATGCTTTTTTAATGCATGAGGTACCCATAGACATATATAGGGAGACGCCGCACCCAATGCTATTGGCTGCTAGAGACACGTGCCGATTCGACGGCCATCTTGGTACAGGTCTGCTTGCCCATTTATTACATTACGTCGATCAGGAACGAGACGCCTCAGCTGGTTTAATCATTAAAAATCGTTCTACTGTCAACTTATTATTTAAAGATTATTGAATAGAAGGCTAAATATAACATATTTATATATTTATGTCCCCGTGAATAAATCACTTTGTAGTAAATTAACCTTACCAACCCACTAAGCCTAAGTTAACTATTTAGATTTAGTTTTAATCATACGGAAGAAAGAAAAAGACAGTAAACCCCACGTTACCCCCTGATGTGCCTCCCGCTTTATCAGGGCATGACTGTCCGTAGCTGCACTTAGTATTACAATAGAAGTGCAGTATGAATGTGTGTGTGTGAATGTGACATGTCATGTCAAAGTGCTTTTAGCGGTCAACATGACTAGATAAGCGCCACAGTCCATTTACCATTATAAAAGCATTAAAATTGCACAACTGTGCATAATAATGGGCACTAATGTGGCTAAACGACATTGTGTTGTTAAAACTAAAACTTATACTTAAAGACATATTGACCCAAACACATTGTATAATGACTTTTATGTGATTATATATGTAGACTTATGTCCAATCTCAATTCCTCCCCTTAGCCCTTCCCCGTATTGAACGTATTGAACGTATTAGGAGGCTGGTTTGCTCGTGGCTCCCTGTTTACAAGACACACGTGTCATACAGACCTTATGATACAGCAGAAAGAAGAGCTGTAACTTACATCCTTATCACCACAGACATGAAAATGACCTATATCGTTATGTATTATATAATGTTCCCCGAGTATGATCAATTGAAACCTTTATGCAAATTACGACATCGCTACTTTTATTTCCAAAACATGCGTAGACGGTCAAACGCCACATTGTGCCGTCATGAGTAAACATCTACCTTATCGTAAAGTTTTTAACAACAGTTAAACATTTTTTACGTTGTTATTTACGAAAAGGCAACTTTTCTGTACGAGTCTTTCGGCGCCATGTTTGTTTCCTGCATGAAAGCGTGAAACTCCTCCTACCCATTTGCCGTTAATGCTGCGTTCTATTTGAACTCGGAACTCGGAATTTTCGACTTCCGAGTTGGAAGTTTCAACTGGAACGGCCCCCTGAAGTCCAACCCCAACTTCACGTTTAAAGATGGCCGCGCCCAGCGTTCACAGTCTAGAAGCCCCTGTTATATCACATTTATTTTGCACTTTTGACCAGTTTTTGTTGCATTCAATCAGCCGTACGCTTAATATTGTCGGATATAAATGTAAGGAGATGCTGCTGTAGTGTAATTCACATTTTTCATGACCCTGTGACCAGATCCAAAACGACAAATAGCAAATGCTGCTTTTCTCAACGGAACTTTATCCTTTTTTCCAACGTCTGCCGTTGATGTAAAATAGCAGTTGTTGCTTAGAAACAATATTTGCAGTTTGGTTTTCGTTGCTTTGCTGCTTTAAAACGACAATGGACCCTGAGAAATGTCTTTAATGCGGATGCTGCCATATCTTTTTTCCGAGTTGTAAACTGGAACGCTTTTAACTCGGGAGTGACGTCATTCCCAATTCCGACTTCCCAGTTCCAAGGTAAATGGAACGCAGCATAAGTCTGCACGTGAAAAAGCTCTGCTGTAAGGGGTATTCAGCCCTTCCCCTTAGCCCTTTCCCTCGCCCCGAAAGAGAATCGAGACACCCCTTCGTCTCTTATGAACGCACAAAACGGAGGGGAAGGGCTGAGGGGGAGAATTGAAATTGGGCCTTATTATTTAGAACCAAAACTACTTGAACTGACTGATTTACAGTGCAAATTTGTTAGGTCATTTTTATTTATAGTTAAACAAAGATTTAATTTACCCAAATAGTCCTGTATAATGTCCAGAGGGTGAAGTTTTCATACAATCAGTTTGCCTGGAAATAAGCAGGAAATTTCATTAATTAGGAGGAGTAATTAATATTATTTAATACTGCTTCCCTCAACCAGAGCCTATTCACTTTTACTGTCACTCGCCCTGTTCCAATATGGCCGCTCTGTCGGCACATCTTTCACCCGCTCATGCGGCGTCTACCTAAATATGTCTATGGAGGCACAGGTCGGATTTCATTCTCAGACATCTTGTTAGTTGTGTGCACATCCCAGACTGTCCGGGCTGTACACTTCCACAATTTAGAGTTCTGGCACTATGTGGACATTGGGCAAGTTATCCATCCATTTGTAAAGCTTGGCCACAAGTTGATTATCTTGTTTCCTTGCATTAGTAATCATGTGTCCAATGTCATTTTTTTTTCCATTTGTTTCTTCCTGCTGTACGTTTGTTTATCCCTCCCTCCAGACAGGGAAGTACCAGACTGTTGCTGAGTATGAGGGATGACTGCCCAAGACCATTGCCTGCCTTAACTTTTTGAGTCATCTTTTCCTCCTATTGTCTGAGCAATAAAGAACCTTTTTGATCCCCTTCAAGGTCTTGTCAGGTGTTCATTCTGGGATGGCATTTTAGGGTCTTGGTTCAATTAAAAACATGACATACAATTAAGTAACGCTTGGTGGCATCTTCTCCCAAAGTAACCAGTGACAACAATAAAATTATTTTCTTCTGATGTCACCAGACATACTTCTCAGTAAGTGAGTAAGAAAACAAACTAAATTTCGATTTTTGTAATTGAAGTTAGGCAGTGTTTGGGATTACCCTAAATTTAAAAACTGTTTGCAAAGATAAGCCTAATGGTGCAACACTGTTGGGATCAGTTAATTGACGGACATATCAAGTTGGTTTTTCTTTTCTTTTTCCTGTTAACAGCTTGGACTGCTGCAGGTGTTTGGGTGTGTGTGTGTGTGTATGAGAGAGAAAGAAAGACAGAGAATCAGTCAGAAATCGTGGCGGCACGTTGCACTCTGCAGCACTTGCGCACTCCTGTTACGCTGCGCTCACCTCTCCACGTAGTAACATCCTCTCCACGCCGTCGCTCTGTCACCAGCTGCCGCACTGACAAGTCTGCCGGTGGTCGGAAGACCTTTGCTCTGGCTCCACCAGCACGATATCGAGCAGCAGGCACCCCCCACCCCCACCCCAACTCCACCCCACCCCTACACTCTCTCCGCTCTCATCTCAACGCCCCCACCACCACCACCCCCTCCTCCTCCTTCTCCTTTGGATGTTGTTGCGCTTCTGCCGCTGCAGCCTTTAAGTTCGAGAGAGCTTCGTCTCGGACACAACAAGTCCATTCCCCAGCATCCCGACCGGGATGCTCGTTTCTTCGCGTTAGATGCGATGACATAAATGGGCCGCACAGGATGTAAAGCCTCGCTAGAAGAAGCAGGAGGATGGCTAAACCAGGCTCGTCTGCGGCGGTGCTGCTGCTCCTGCTGGGCTTCCTCTCGGTGTCCTCCGTTTGTGCCGGTGAGTTGTACCACAGGTTGATGAGCGATCATCGCAGGTAAACAACGGAGAGAGAGGAAGTGAACCGGTTGATCAAACACATGCTGATGAATGAATGAATGAATGAATTATACTTTATTGATCCCCGAGGGGAAATTGATGTGGTAGTATTTACCTGTTTTGGCTGATGTCATGTATGCAGTGCATTTTCAGTGGAGCACATCCTTTTTTTTTTGGGGGGGGGGCATGACACATGGATGTGTTGTGCGTGTTTGTGGTTTCATCTGCATCAACACTTGCTGGTAAACAATAAGGTTGTAATGGCAAAAAATGGCTGACACAAAATAATCTGATACTGCATCAAGACTGGACTTAAGGAGCAATTCTTTACATTTAATGTCGTTTTGACACACACAGTGTCAAACAGTCACTTTTGTAGTGCAGAAGAAAGCACACAATGTGAACTTAATTTCAAAAAATGAAACTCCACCATACTCTGGATCAACTGAAGCGTGATGCACTCACCAGCCTATGAGGATCTGCATGTCAGATGGGTGCATATGCCACTTTTTTTGGTGATATTTATCCCAAACAAAACGTTTGACATTACCTCAGCAGGTTGGAAAAATGGTTGTTTCACTATTTCTAGCATTTTTTGGCAATAATATTGACATGACAAGGCTAAATAATCTTTACTTCCAGCATTGAAGTGTCCAAAAGTGTCCTAAAAGGCTAAACAAATAAAATAAAAAAAAGATTCCATTTCAAAGCCTCAATATCATAATGACTGGGTTATATTCTAGAGGAGACTTTGTTTCAGGCATAAGATCTCTGTTACACTGTGTCCTGATGATAAGCTGAGAGATGATAGATAGTCCTTTAAAAAGCCCAACTCTTGTTGATAACATCATATGGACTTTATCTCAGCCAGCAGAGTTTTTTTTTTTCAAAAGGCTGGAGATGAAAGTAGTTTTAAGATGGAATTCTGTTATTATGCAGCTATCTTTTGGCTCGTTTGGCTGCAAACGACTGAAGAATTGATGGGAATCCCTCTCCGATACTGTTTCTGTGCGAGTGCTGAAAGATAAACAGTGAGGAAAGATCTAGTCAAAACACGGAGTCAAAGCAATGGATCATATAGTAGTTCAGCAAACCCTGAATATAGAGGCTTTAGAAGTCAATAATGGCTGACTCACCATCAATATAAAGAAAATAGAAATAGATCTCAAGCAATTTGGATCTTATTGTCTGTTTTATACAGACTATCATCCAAACAGGTGAAGCCTGAATATGTAAGATGCACAACCGAGGTCTATAAATAAATCGTGAAAATATCAACCAGTTTGTTTGACTATTGAGTTGAAAATTGGTTAACTCTCTGAATGTCTTTTAACTCTTTTATCAACATTTTAGCTTTTGAAAAACTGATGACAACCAGAAAAAAGTTCTCGCTTCTTGCAGAGTATGTAACTGGTTGAAGTCGTCGTTAGGGGACACCTAAGTGAAAAAGTCCTTACATAGTTCCTCAGCGGGGCTTTAAAAATATAACTAAAGTATTTATATTGCAGAAAAGGAGCCAGAGTCAGTATAGATACAATATACAATATATTATCAATGTAAGTCAAAAGATATATAATATAGAATATAATACAGTCCAATTTTAGATTTAGGTAAATTGAATTGGACATCTATGGACCATTTATGTATTTTAGACAACCCAGTCTAACAGAAAAAGAGAAATTAAAATTGCATAGAATATAAACTTGATTTTTTTGTTTGTTTCTAGAACCAATTTTTCTATTTCCACATGGTTTTGTGTAATCAAACTGCTTTTAATTGTATTTTTAACCAAAAAATGCCCAGTGGATTTATAATATATGTTCTAATATTATTTTCATTTAATTTCTTTCTAAAAGTTTGTTTTGTTTTAATGTACTTCTCTGCAATGGAAAGCACCTTGAATTGTCTTGTACACGAAATGTGCTCTAAATAAATTTGCCTTGCCTTCACCCAAAAGATAGGAAAATTTTAGTTTTTTTGTCTGTATTACAGTGATTCTGTTAGCCTTGAACAGACAGAAAAAGAAGCATTCTTCTTGTAATCCCTTCACTTGACTCTCTGAACAAGTCTGCGAGTTCAATATTTGCAGGGCTGATAATCTAATTCCCCCAAAAAGTAGCAGACAGCAGTTTCTGCTGGTAAGCTGGCAGGTTCACACAGGAAGTCAGATCACTGCAGTGTCATCAGATAGCAAACACATGCACACATTTTCAAAGAAATAACTTTCAGAGGATTTAAAGAAGTTTATCCACAGTGGACATCTCCATTGATGGAATAACCTGCTCAATCAGTATATTCAGGTTGTCAGCTTACCTCATGCTACAGATACATACCGTTGCTGAACCTAGAGCTGAACTTAGACCTGAACCTAGACCTGAACTTAGACCTGAACCTAGACCTGAACCTAGACCTGAACCTAGACCTGAACCTAGACCTGACCAAGCAGCAACCCTAGATC
>JAOXYM010000018.1:6194009-6212763 GCA_028567055.1 Leptatherina wallacei
AGGACAGCGTTACAGTAGTCTAGTCTACTAAAGATAAATGCATGGACAAGTTTTTCTAAATCCTGTGGAGACATCAGCCCTTTAATCCTTGATATGTTCTTTAAGTGATAATAGGCTGACTTCACAACTGTCTTAATGTGACCACTGAAGTCCAGGTCTGAGTCCATGACTACACCCAGGTTCCTAAAAGGAGTTGCCCACCACTTTGGCATGGATAGAAATCTAAGACTTTGCAAGCTTGCTGAGGTTACTGTGGCTGGAAAAATGGCTGTTTTGGTACGAGTTTCAGCTAGTGGTCAATTGCTTTTACTGGATTGCTTATTAGATTTTCAAAGAAAAAAATTCTTATTATCGTCAAGTTTCTCATGCTGCTCCTGCAAGTTGTGTTTTTTGTGTGACATAGATGTTTAGAGAGGCGATTTGTTTCGATGTTGAGGGGTTCCGACTTAGATGGATGATTTTTGTGTGTGTTGGTGGAAGTATTCATTAGCTTTCCTGATTAAATCTCAGGCCATTACTGCTCTCCTCCCCCCTCTAAGCGGGTATTAATCAGCCTGACACGACTATACGTATCTGCAGTACAGCCGCGCTCACAGCATGTCTGCATTTCCGTCAGCTGGTCTGTTGACGAAAAACACAACAAAAAGAAAAAAAGATGGTGCAGGAGGCGTGAAGCATTGAAGTTTCCATAATGTGGTAAAAACATCAGCGGAGGTGTAACGTCTTTATATTGGTAACAACAACTGAAAAATTGGATGTTTTGTAAATCAGTCAATTGCAGCAATAAATTTTTACAAGCCTCCTAAATGTGGAGCTGGTTAAACGTTTAATTGGTTTCTGACAGTCTGCTGAGCGCTGTGTAGCAGCAGACTGCCTCAGTCAAACAGTTGCACTCATTTACATACAGTATAGAGGATTCTACATGGCTTGTTGTTCTTCCAAGTACAGCTGCAGCTTTGCTTTGTATTTAAGCAAACAGCAAAGTGAGCAGTTGCAATGGTTTCGCAATCATAAACACTTGTGAGAGAATAATATATTTTCAATGATATGGCCTCTGTAATGTGTGCAGAATGTGGTTTTGCTTCGTCCTGCTAAAAGATACATGAATGCCCCTGGAAAAGATGGGATCTTGAAAGCTGTATAGGTTGCTGAAAGGTCTTTTGCATTAATGCTGCCATCACAGAAGTGTAAATGAGCTTAAGAGCACTGACAGAACCCCAAACCATAAGAGTCTGGTTTTTTTTCACTTGTTGGTGATAAAAGAAAAAAGTCTGTTTTTTCATCTTTGGTCCAGAGCACAAGACGCTTGATTCAGATAAAATAGTAACACTTAATTGCAGTAGCTACTATCAAAAACTATATAACAGACATTACATCAAAAACAGACTCTTCAACCATAAATAATCAGCATCAACATCAAATCCATACAAACACATTTAAAAGGCTAATCTCATTAAGTCCATCAAGAGCTTGCAAATAAAAATAGTGCATTGCTACTGGTTGAGTGGGGCAATGGAGTGTGGAATAAATGAGCGTTTATATTTATTCCTCCTACAGAAGGGCTTCCCGAAGGGTCTTCCTAATGGTAGGCACTGATACTCCACATAAAAGGCACAAGGGAGGTCTGTAGTTCTCTTCTTTGGTCTGTCTATTGGTGTGTATAGTCCAGTTGTTAAAGAAACAACTCTCCATAGGTTGGCCCTTTCAGTACCCTGGAAAATACTAATTAATCTGACGACAGCGCACAGTTCCACTGTGTGATGGGCCATCCCAGTTGCCTCCAAGTCCGGATATGTCAACACCTTTGGACAAGGTTAACAGAAGGCTTGTGTCTGTTTGCATAGTGAAATTTTTCACATTTTGCACAGTTTCTGAAGGAGTATCGTCCGAGGGATTGGGTAACTTAGGCTTACTCCCTTGACCTTTATGCTTCCAGATTCTTTGAATCATTTCCTGATATTCTGCACTCTAGGAAGAAATATTTAAATCTCTTCAAATCTTGATTTGGGAAATATTGGACCTCATTCATCAATATCTTCTGCTGAATCTTTTACACAAATGTGTTTGTAGATTGCTAAATTGTTCATATTGTTGCCCTAAAATTTGTAAATATAGAGAGCGGTGAGACAGATGAGAAAAATAACAAACAGATTGCCAAAAAAATGAATTGAAATAAATAGTAATAATCAAGATGTGCTCTGAAACCTGTTTGTCCTCATTTTTAAAGTGATGTACTTGGTTATAAATGACCACACGGCGGGATTCTAATCATATAAAAGCAGCTTTATATACAAATGGCCAATTAATAACTCCTGGATTTGGATAGCAGCCTGTAGCCTGGTCCAACATCCTCGTGGTTAATGGCTAAAGAGGAAAGTGACCAACCTAGATTAATGAATTCTCATCTTTCTTTACATACTGTACCTTTTAGAGTTTGTAAAGTAAATGACCTCTTGCTGTGATGCGTACGCCGATGTAGTGCTTGCATGCAAGACAACTGACTTTGTTAAAAAGTCAGCCCCCTCCAAAATACCCTCTAAAACTGATCATATCTTCAAAATAAACCCAACACTTCTGCAGAGACGTTGTTTATGCCCATAGGTTATGAATCTAGCACTGGTAAAAACTTTGTTTCTGAACATGTGATGTTAAAAACTCTAAATGTAAGGCTCGGAAAATATCAGAAAGTACATAAATAAGGAGGATAAAGTGACTTTTAATGGATTATGTTATCACCTGTCCACATCCCTCACCGAGATTATTAATATGGCACGAGTAACAACTTGGTTGTTTATGCATTAATGCGTTAAAAACATCAATCTCTTTGCATTAACACATTCATTTTGACAGCCTTCATAAAAATCCCAAATTCATTTGATTATTGTAGGCTGTATTTTTTTTTTTTTTACAATGATCTGGCAACCCCCTGAAATTTTCTTGGGACCCCCAGTTTGGAAAGGCTGCTTTAAGACCAACTCAGTTTGACCAGTGAGTGATCAAACCTTTCTTTGAGGATATTGATATCGCCATTAGATCCAAACACAGACAAAATAGTGACAGTGATGTCTTTATTCTGTTTTAGATGGATCATATGCAAAGCCATGGGAAGCAGACCCCAGCTAGATAACCGTGACAGTTGCACCAGGGGGAGGTTGCGCAATGCCTTCTGATGGCAGCAGAGAGCGAGGGGCTGCAGCCCAGATTGTGTTAGACCCTGTAAGCCTGTGATTGGTGTTATGCTGCAGCTGCCAGAGTGCTGTCAGCGAGAGAAGCCCAGTGAGCGATTGGGTAGGGATCCAGCTCCACACAGTCTCTGCAGACCTCTGCTCTCACTTAGCTTTAATTACACTGACCAAAGAGGAGAATTTACACCAGCCAGCCACTTCGCCCTCATGTCACCCTGTTTGATTCTTTTATCTTTCCCTGCAGAGTTTCAGAGAAACAGCCCATTCGCTCCCTGGGCCAATAAATTCCAGTGTCCTCGACAGCACTTTGTTGACTCTGTGTGTGTGTTTATGTGTGTGTTCTCTTTCCAGACGAGGTGACAATGGAGGAGTTTGGTCAGGCAGCCCAGCTGAGGGCCGGAGAACTAATCATCATTGTCGTGGTGCTCGTCATGTGGGCAGGTAATATTCCTTTTTAGCGTTGCACATTCATCACCACGGGCCTTATAGGAACCAACTGTCTTTGAGGCAAATATGCTCTTTGACCGACTTTCTATTAGGAGACAAAGACTCTGGATGTGGAGTCATTGCTCTTTAAGTATTTTGTTCCCTGCAGTTCTTTGGTCAGGCTCTGAGGATAATCAATAGGCAATTGTGGAGATGACATCAAGAGACATAATGGAAATGAACTGGCCAAAAAAAAAAACAAATCTATAGTTATGTTTACCTGAACAAATATTTAATCTATCAGATTGAAATCAATATGATCAGAGATTTCAGCTGACATGTTTACATAGACATTAGATGAAGTGATCCGATCAGTTGTTTTTACATGATGGATAGATTTAATGCAATCGGAACTCTTTTGACTACATCCTCATCAGGCTGGGAGACACAACACAACTACAGAAGATGGCAACTGTATGTTCGAGTTTTGTGTGGACTGACAAAGCGCATAAATACTGCATGAGAAGCAGGTTTTGTTTTAAAAGACCAAATAACCTAAAAAGAGTCAGAAGCATAAACAGAACACCGAGACCCACCATTGTTGTTGTCATTCTGTTCATGGGTGTAAACAGGGCCTGAGTGTCCAAGTGCAAGATAATGTGACAGATGTAACTGTCGTCCAAGAATTGCACTTCACATTTTCACAGACAGAATTCGCCTTGCATTAAAAAAAAAAAAAAAATCACTCTGGAGCCCATTCTCAAACCTTTGTGGTTTTGTCCATATACAGTAAAACTCGAGGTACTGTAAACAAGAGGCCAAAACTCAACAGAACCTTTGTGTTTTACTGTCTCAACGTCATTGTGTGAACAGGGCCAAAACTAGGCTGTCTTGGGTCACCAGAGGAAGGTGTTATAAGCTGTGCTGCCCGTTGTTGTGGTTCAGTAGAAGTAATCGCCCTAACGGGAGACAAACCTGGAGGAAGTAGAAAACAGCAACCATAGAGAGTTGTAATGCAAACTCCACCTCAAACAATTGTAAGCTTTTCCAAAAAAGATCAAAGGCAGCTGATGCAAAGACAGCTGAAAGTTTTTATGACTTTTTTACATTTTTCTGTTAAACAAGGTTGAATATATGCACTGGAAAAGGATGGGCTCCAAAATGGAGCCTTGAGGAACACCACAAGTAAGTGTCTTACAGCTAAAGAGTGTTTGAGAAGGTCAACTATCAAGTCTAAAAACATTGGAATAGCAAGGTTTCCCGAATCAACATTCAGGGAGGAGCTTGAACTTATTAATCAAAGATCACAACGTTAAGTTACTAAAATTTTTATGATACATTGTTTTAGAAACATAAACATCTCTACAGATGAGGGTGCAGAGATATTTAACGGAATGAATGGAAACTTTGACTTACTGGTGGGTTGATAAAAAAACAAGCTTGATAGTATTCATCCTCGCAGGGCCTTGAATGGTTTTACAAATGTTCATCTGGAGCTTCTTTAAATCTTAAATCTTCCCAGTCAGTTGGGTCTGCAGTGCATCAATAAAATGGCCCATTTACTGATGTTCTTTGCAGCAACTCTGATGCATGTCATATAAAAAGAACATAAAATATCCTTAATAAAGCTGTCTTACTGTTCAGAAATTGTTTGTTGATCAAAGTTTACATAACGCTGATGGAAAGCTTTTTTTTCATTGATTTGTTTTCCAAAAAAAAGGAGTGTAATCTTCCATTAATACCTCTCATAAGCAGTGCATGGCCAATCACAAGCCTTTTCATCATCAGACCAGACACACTGGTTTTTGGATTCTTACACAATATGTCTGTGTGTTATATAAGCTGTATGCTGTAGACATCCTTTAGCCCATCTCAGCACTGTTTTAGAGATTCATGCAGTTATAAATATTCCATCTTAACCTACTTTACAAAGTATAATGAGATACAAATATGGCTGAAATGCTGTATATGGTATATACTGTACAGAGAGATAACTACAGTGGTTTTCCCCTGCCAATTACCAGCTAGAGGACTGAGAGGCTAGAGGGAGTAACAGAGGGAGATTCAAAGCGAGTTAAAGACAGAGCAGTGAGAGAAGGAGTGAAAAAAACCAAGCAAAGCAGGAAGGTAGAAAAAAAAGCTTAAAGTGAAGGAGGTGAATTGTGTTTTCTGGCTTTTAATTGGGCCTGTGGGGGATGCTGGGGGATATCGCAGGGAGTTATTCCATTTCAGTCTTTGGTATTGCAATGATCAGGTGAGCAGGGGCTGACATAAGCAGAAATGCTGAAGACATTTTTTTTTCTTGGGCTCGGATTCAACCTGTGGCGTGCTCCTCCACCGTCATGAATTATTCCCTTTTTCATTTCTCTAAGCTTGCTCTCTTATCTGCTCTCAGATCTATGACTCTTCTGTTGTGTTTTTAATCTTTTTGACTCAAGGCGGGCTTCGTACAGCTGTCTTATCGTCAAATTCAAATCCCCATCTCCATCTGCTCATTTTACACTGTTCGTGTTTCTGGCCCAGTTCAGTTCCATCGGCTTTATTGACACATCAGCAGAAAGATATCTGCCATCCTCCAGCTGGTGTTGAAACAAATTATTCTTCTGTGTCAAATAAACACAGCTGAAGAAACAGTTTCCACTTTGGGACCACATACCTGCAAAAGCTTTTGGTGTTACATGGTTTCATGAGCTGATGATGTTTGCTTAGTTATAATAGAGCTTTCTAAGCTGATACTGTTCTTGACAAAATTTCCTTGATACACTATTGTTTTTTCATGAGTCCATAGAAACCTAATAAGTAGGGGTATGCAATGTTTACACAGACAATAAAACATAAGATGTATGTGATGAGAAAGTATAAGTGGCTCTACATGTGTAGAGATAAATATTAGTAATATTAACACACACACTGTTTATTTGGACCATACATCATTGCAAACAGGACTAACCCCATTCTTGATTTTATTCTTCAATTAATTAGATTTGTTAATATTACATTCATTTTTACTTTTGAGTCTTACAGAAAAAGTTGAGCCATGGACCATTTAGGAATACCAAAGCTGTTATGTCAAAGAGGTGGTGACATCAGGCGATTGTCATCATGATTTGGTACAAAAGCAGGAGCAAAAGTGAGAAGAAAATATCCTGTCTGTAAACAAATATCTAAGAAAGACAATAAAATATTTAAAAGTACTGTCCCATAAAGAAACATTTGAGAGATTTCTACTTTTCCCCTTTTAGTGATTGATATTATCAAAGGATTTTAGGAGGAATTACAATGTGAAAAGGGCTAAAGAACAGTCTAAAGCTGGACACCCATGATCCAATCCCTCAAACCGCACTTCCACCAGAACTGTTTTTCCATCATCTGATGATAACCACACTGGCAGGGGTACCCATGGGAAACCTTTGTCAAACAACACTATTTAGATCTACAAACTCAAATAGAAATGTACAAAAAGAAGGAAGCCTTATGCTAATGTTGATCAGAGGCAGCATGGACTTCTCTGGGCGCAGAGTATGGTGTGGACCATCACCAAATTGAGTCATGTATTGTAGTCAGACTCATCAATATTACAGATCTTTATGGGAAGATTTGGAGACTGTGTGCTCAGAACTTTAAACTAAAAACTTAGTCTTCAGTTACCACTCTGTTTCTCATTAATAAGTCCAATAGCCAGGTTCTGTGAAGATATTCAGTTGTATGACCGCTCTTGGCAAAGCTCATTTACATTTCTGTTTTGTCAGCATTAAGGCAGAAAAGTTAAGCAAGATTTAAGAGCAAACTATTCAGCTTTTAAGACAACATCTTTTTCAGGAGCATCCATGCAGTTTTCATCAAAATAATCCAAAACCACATTCTGCACAAGACTGATTGAAGAAAAAGAAGGTACTGGTACCTGCAGTCCCTACCTGTCCCCAATAATGAATGTTTCAAATGAAAATGACGATTTTCTGCAAAAATCTGACAAAGTATCACTTGAAAAGCTTTGTGCTCAATGCCAGAGCATTGGCCCTAAATGCAGAAATGGATATATATCAACACATTAAATGAAGGTGTCGCAACAAAATAAGAAATTTCTCTGGTTCATATTCCCCGAACTGAAGTAAAGCTCAAATATCAAATCAACTTACTCTGATTTAAGGTTGGATTACGTCATTGATGTGTTTTTCCGTCTCAGGGGTGATCGCCTTGTTTTGTCGTCAGTATGACATCATCAAAGATAATGAGCCCAACAACAACAAGGACAAAGCCAAGAACTCCTCAGAGTGCAGTACCCCTGAGCACCCACAAGGGGGGTTACTGCGCAGTAACGTCTAAGACCAACCCTGCATCGCCTTCTGCAATAACCAACCTAAGACCTCAGGACAGGTGAGGAATTCCTTCTGACCATTTTTGGGGGATTTTATACCTATCTTTCATAGACCTCTCTAACATTTTATATAAAATGACCATCTACTGAAGCCCTACCTTGTGCAGTGACTACTGAAAATAATTATAACATTTTATAATATTGAATAGTTTATGTGACTATAATTTTAATATCAAACTATCTTATTTTAACTGACTCTGGGCAGCTAGGCATTACTATCATTATAAGGTGGCTGTAATGCACCCAGCCCACTTGTTTGCCAAATGCAATGAAACAATAAGAATGTTTGAGTGTTGCTTGGCAACCGGTAAGCTGTACGAAACTGTGAGCTTAATATTGCACAAACAAGAAAGACAAATATACCAAAAGGTGGTTCTCCTTCGAAAATAGCTTTAAGTATATATTTATGGAACTATTAAAAGATATGTAATTGAATGCTTGAATATTTCCCAGTGATTATATAATGTTTTTATTTGCATTTGTATCATTGCAATGCATCTGTAGCATTTTTGGATTCTGCAATAAATAATGGACAACCTAGCACAGGCCACAAGCTACCGTTAATGTTATTTAAGCCAAAGGGCATGACATAACATTTTGTTATTTTTGGCATGTGGAGCTTGCAAGACCAAGCTAAGTCAAAGCTAACAGTCTTTTTAGGTCCCTGTGGTAAATCACCCTGTGCAGATGCTTGAAGCTATAGTCTTTAACTCTTTGCTGTATGTTACGGTGGAATCCAAACTTAGCATTAAAAGTAAGGAAATGTATATTTGGTTGAAGATTTTGACACTTAATCGGCTAACACTAATTGGTGTTGTATACATCATTAAAAAGCCAGATTAGTCACCTTTTACAATGACGTACGATGTGGTGGTGTGTGTGGTTAGGCTCAGCTAGAGGAGGAAAGGTGAGGATGTGGTTCAGGGAGTGGCGGCAGGTGAGAAAGACTGTTGCAGCTACAGTGAACTCTCAGGGTGTCAAACTTCAGTCCTCGAGGACCAGTCGTGCTTTAACCCACTTGACTGAAATTAATGGGCCATTGTGCAGAACTTGACTACAAGCTGCTGGAACCTTTTGATTTGAATCAGATGAGTTGGAGTATGGAAACATCTAAAACCTACAGTGGTGGCCCAGGGTTTGACATCCCTGTCTATCTGCAGTAATGTGCTGAGAGCAGCCAGCCAGGTCTGATTGTTGCAATGTGCAACCTATCGAATCAATAAAAGTGTCAAAAACTTTCCTGTGTGCTGCTGTTGACGCCACAGAGTATTCTGAGAGTAATGCTGCTACATACGACTCAAGGTTGTTATACTCCACGAGAAGCGAGAACTTTGTTCTTGTTCTCGAGGCCGCAAGAACAAGAAAAAGTTTGTTTTGGTCGGGTCATTTCATACTCCACGAGAAGCTTTGTCAAGGACGGGGCGGGGATTACTGCAGGAGGTCCTCTTTGTTTTTTGTGCAATGAGCAGTTGACACGGTTATTTCATATTTCACGTCAAACTTTGTCCATAGCACGGCGGGGTTGTGCACACGGAGGTCTCCGTGTCTTTCTATACCACGTATGTTGGAACTGTCCTCAACCACGTTAACAAGAACAAAATGACATCATTTTTGTTCTTGTGGCCTCGAGAACAAGAAGAAAGTTCTCACTTCTCGTTGAGTATTTAAGAGCCTTTATAAGGATCAAACTTATGGCGGGCATACGCGGTGCCATTTTTGACACATTTTGAGACGATTTTCACTGGTACGACTAGTTTTCAAATCGGCCCGATTTTTGGCTCAATCGTCTCGTATAGTCTACACAAGGTTACGAGAATTGATTACCACCTCAGAACCAGCTCCCGGTCAGAAATCATGGATCCCAAGATAATCGGACTTGTTTGAAATCTAGGTCGCTCCTCGTGAGTCTCTCGCACAGCAGGGGCAGGGCTGCGTGCCAACTGGTCGCCAGCTCTCGGACTGCGCATGCATAGTTGAAGTGAATAGGAGCAGCAATGGCAGTGCAGCGAGTTAACTGGACTCATCCGAGCCTCTTCAATGTGGTGTCCCAGAGTTATCACGACTGAAACAACTTTTAAATCTTGTGATTTATTTGTGTAGTGTGAGGTGGGAAATGAGTGGGTAATTTTGAACTTCAAGTCCTGCCATGTGTGTGCCAGCCACAGATGCATGACTGGTATCTGGAATGAGAATCTGGAGCCAGTGTCGATGGGAGCAGAAAGGATGGGATGATGATCAGATTGTGCATGCTGTAGGCACTAGACTGAACAACACAACCATGCTGGTTGACTTTCAACAACTCCTGGATGAGGAATGAGATGCCATTCTGCAGCTAAATGTGACCAGGCTGGTGACCAGCATGAGGAGGAGGTGACAAGCTGTTGTGCCTGTGTATGGATCTTCCACAGACTACTGAGCTCTCTGACAGTGTAACATAAACATAAATAATATGTGTTGTAGTTTCTCTTTTACTTTGGAAGAGTGCAGTTTATTTATTTATTCATTTATTCCATTCATTGTTTAAATATAAATGCTTTTGTTAAGATCTTTTTTGGTTCATTTCTCATACACCACACATGAAAAGGAGCAGGAAGAAGATAAACTTATAACACCTACTTCTTTCTATACATATCCAATAGGTACCAAATCACCCAATCCATGAAGCAACTCAAACCAACAATAAATATTAACAAGAGAATATTGCAGGGGACTTGCAGGGCACGTTTTTGGTAGACACTGTTCACACGTTTAGCTGTGTTGCTCGTTCTACAGAAGCATGATCCTTACAAGTTATACCTTGTTGTAAAGGTGACTAATTAGGCTTTCCAACAGTGTATAATACCAAATCAACTGGTATTATTAAATGGGAGAAATAATTGACTAAACACAAATTCCTCTGCTTTTTGTGCCAAGTGTACGTGAATCTAGTGGCAGCATCCATTGTGAGGAGCAATGGAGTTCAGTTTGCAGTCAACAATGAACAGGACACATTTTGACTGTGAAATTTCAACCGCTTGCTCTTGCACTGAAATTTTGTCTGTAAGTACAATAACTGTGTCTCTTTCAGACCCTGAGACCAACAGAAAGCCATCCTCTGAAAAAGTACTGAAGAGCAGTCAAACAATTACAGATATCGTCTTGACACAGTGGAGAACTCTACAGTAACAATGCGAATAACCCGGAAGTTGCTAGTTCAACGGCAACAAGTCAAAGAGGAAACAGCGGAAGAAAAAAACTGCATCCTCTATATGTTGCAACCAAAACTGGACTTCCAGCCTATATAGACACAAGACATAAGAATGGTTGATTACCAGTTTCTTCTTGATGAGAACTGCTTGATTCATACATTTTGGTTACTCCGCATCAGTGGCATGGAATCCCTGGAGTTGATCATCAAACCTAAATGTCAACTTCACATCTGGATTACCGGTCAGAGGTGGCAGAAACCTGGGCTGCCTCACAACATTAACTAGTCCAGGTACTAGTCAGCACACAACGATATAAGGAAAGCTCCGTTTTAGACCAAGGACTTTCCCTTTTTCTATCTGTCCATCTGCATTACCTCCTTTCTGTCTTTATTTCAGCCCTCTGTGTAGCAGCTCACGTCTCTCCCTGTCTCTCTGTGTTAGTGTTTCTCTTATAAGCACATTTCTGTTTGGTGCTCCTTCTATTGTGATTGCCTGAAACCCTTAAAATCCCAGTCTTGGTTACGGTATGATTTTTATCGTTGGGTCACAATGAGTTGCACGATGAGTTCTATCTCCGGCCTTCGTGTCTGTCTGTCTCTCTCTCTCTCTTTGTGGTCAGATTTAATGATGCCTCTGTTGTCTCAGCTCACTAACTGGAAGTTTAAACTCCTGTGTCGGTTCAGAGATAAAGCCTGACACACTTTTTATAGTCTCCATATTTTGTGTGGGTGATGATGATTGAATACAGCTATGAATCATGCTGAGTTCTAGGACTGACCAGCGATCTGTCATCCAAATCAAATTAATTAAAACAACTTCCAGCTTGGAAATACAGAGGATAGCATCAGTGCCAACTTTTAGAGGAATGGCATGGCTGGATTTAGGGTCATAGATTTCACTGTTCATCACTGCGTTTTCAGCACCATATGCTGTCTGTGGTCTGCAACAGGATGCACTGGAAGGATGGACAATTCATATTGTAATGCATTCAGTGGGCAAAGTTTGGTTGAATTTCCATTTGTAGTTTGGCTGCTTACCAGCTGGGATGTCAGGAAGTGGAGACCCAGAGACAGAACAATGGTTTAATGTCAATTTTCTTCCCCTTTTCAACTCTACATGAAATACAACCTCAATTTATACAAAAGTTGGGATGCTGTTTGAAATGTAAATAAAAGCAGAGTACAATTACTCATGAGACTTATAAAAGCAATATTTTATTCACAACAGAAGACATAGCAGATTAAATGTTGAAAGTCCAATTTTACTAATTCATAAAAAAATGTATGCTTGAATTTGATGGGAACACGTCTTAAAAAGATGAGATGGGGGCAACAAAAAGCTGGAAAAATAAAGTCCTTTTAATTGTATAACAAAAAAAAGACAGCTGAAGAAAGATGTTGCAACTAAATAGATGAATTGGAAACAGATCAATGGGTCAAAGAGCACCTTAGAGCGGCAGAGTCCTTAAAAAGTAAAGATGGGCAGAGGTTCAGCATACTAAAATAAACTGTCTACTAATTAAGGAGCTATTTCAGAGTCATGTTCCTCATGTTAAATTGTAAAGATGTTGAATGATGATTAATATAATGAAAAGATTCCAAGAATTGCTGTGCACAAGGGACATGGCTGAAAATCAGTATTGGATGGTTGTTATCAGCCGGCGCTCACAGTATTAAAAACAGGGAGGATTCTCTCATGCAAATCACTCCATGGGCTCAAGAACACTTCCAAAAAGTAATTTTCTGTGAACAAAGTGGCGAACTGTTCTGTGGTCAAATGAAACTAAATTGAATTTTTTTTCCTAGAAGTCCTGCCACACTCTAAAATTTCCATATTTCCAAATATTCACTTTCAACATTTCATTTGTTTTTTGTGTTAAATTGTAAATAAAATAACGGCTTATGGGACGTAGGCTACAAATTACTGTATTTAATTTTCATTTACATTTTACAGAGTTCTGACTTTTTGGGAATTTGAGACGTAAATAAAAATTAGAACAGGATCAAGAAAAGAGTACGTTGAATGTAGGGGCATTTGCATAAAATTTGCATCACAAATTTGATTCCCCAGCCTGTCAGTCCCGTGATGAACTTGAATGGACTAGCAGTGTGATATAAACATGACAACATGACCATATACTGTATGCGGTTAATTAGGTGGGATTATTTTCCTTTCTTTTCCAGAATTTATCCCAATTAAAAGTAAGGAAAGAGGCGCATCCTGCAGTAGTCTGGTGCCTTATATGTAATGCTGTCTAACAATTTTCTCAAGTCCAAGTGTTGCACAGTCAAAAATAGTTCACACTATATTTCAGGTCCAACCCATAAAAAGTTTTAATGATCGAAGCTCATAATATACATGTCAGTTTCTCCAGTATACAAGGCATTTTATACAGGAAGTGATTTATTTATGTACCCAAAATTGACACTTACAAATGATAAGGTTTCACAGTTTAATCCTGTACTATGTACAATGTATCCTCATCTGTGCAACAGAGCACCATTGTTATATAAAAGTTATTATTAAGGTACCAGTGAGTTTCATTGGTGCACAGTGACAGGATCCCACTTTACAAAATTAGTAGGAGCTGTCATTTATTCTTAGTCATTTCCACAGCATCATACTGCTGCAAAAACTCATAAATGCATCAAATGTGAATCAATCCAACACTAAAAATAGCCCCCAATCAATGCATATATTCCTTTTTTTAGTAATGTTTGAAAACAACAATTCCCAGCTGTTTTTGGGTAGCAAAGCATTTGTAAAAGCTGAAATTTTGTGCCTATTTCAAAGGTTTGTGTCTTAAGGGTAGAATCAAAACCACAGAGAGACTAGAGAGCAGATTGATGGTTATAGTTTTTTTTCTTCAAATATGTTAACCAAAGCAAAATATCGAAAAACAACCCCTATCCTCAAAATGGAAAATGAATAAACTATCAGAAAATCGAGAAAATCTATACTGCTTACACGCCTTTCACTCTTGGAAAACCTTGAGTACATTTAACCTTCCCACATTCTCAGTTAGCACTTCTTCTAAGGTTTTATGTGAAGGAGCAAAAGACTCCATCAGAATTACTTAGCTAAAGATAAGGCTTCATTATCTCCTTTCGGGCTTCCTGTTCAATTAAGTAGTGTTATCCGCACCCAACAACCAGTTGAGTTCACTCATAAAGTCAGAGAGAAAAATGCTGCGAGGCTGAACTCAGCGGAGTTGCTCCCTTATTAGAGATAATGAGTGAATGCCCGAGTGCCTCGCTTGGTTGAGATGACTGCTAATCATCAGTGCAGACGCTCATACGCACGCTCATGCTGGATTTAAAGCCTCGTCTTTTTTAAATACTGCCCTGTGCCATTTCATCACCAGAGTCTGCAAACACACCTCAACATGCCACTCATTTTTCACCCTTCTCCTTTATCAGACTTCGCCTTTTCTGCGTACAACCACCTTCATCCTCCTTCGTTCGCCTATTTATGACTTTACCCTCGCTTTCTATCACTCTGTTGCGATGCTCTCTCTCTTGTATATCTCTCCTTCCTCTTTTCTCTCCAGTAGTCTTGTTTGTACCTCCCCACACCCACCCAGCTCCCCTGATTCTCATTATACCCACTCTCAGACTCCCGCTAGCTGCCTTCTCCCGCTCCGCATCAGCTCTTCGCTCTCTTATTCAGCCCCAGCCCGCTACCTATCCTTTGCTTCTCTACTCATTCATCACCTCTTTTTCTCAGACTGGCTGGAATGAACACTTTACCCATTAAACAAGTAAGGAAAAATAGATCAGAGGGTGGAGGTGAATACAAGAATCAATGAAAAGGAAGAACTCAGAGAAAAAAAGAGAGATAAAATCAGTGAGGGGAAAAGATGTACCTTTTACTCTCGGAATAAGCTCATAGCTGTGTAGTAGTAGTTGTAATTCAACTCATACTTGATAACTTAAAAGGCACATTTTAGAAAAGAGGGTGAATAAATGGTTACAATTGTACGTTTATCCATTTGTTATGGTGTTTTCCACTAGTACACAAACAGGACAGAGGAACTAAAAGAGCAGACTTGTGATTTCTCTTGAAGCATACATTATTTGAGGTAATAGCAGGAGCAGGACATAGTTGCCAACACTGTAAAACAGCTGACTTGAAGAACAAACAAGTCTGACAAAGCAGACTCTGGGGAGGTGAATGTCAAGCTTTTTCCAAAGGGAGTGTAGCTGGCAGAGTCTGAGGTGGCCTGTAAAAAGCTGTACAGAGTTTGACTTATTGTTGTTGTGCTGTCTGAACAGGTAGAGCAGGTGAAAATAGGGGTAATATTCTAATCAACAAATGTGGAGTTATTTTAAGCTCACCCTTCTCTTTGTTTCCTGTTCACTGCCCAGCTTTTTACTATCTTTTTAAGATGATGATGAGGAGAACAGGACTGAAGACTTCTGTTGTGCAGACGTTGCCTTCAACACACTTAATATTTGCATACTTCTGGGTTATTTATGGCAGTATCTTAATGTAGTTTTACTTTGTTTGGTTTTTAATGGAAAAGTCCACAGATTCTTTAAAGTGTTTTGCCACCAAAAGGAGTCTTATGTGAATAATTCAAGTCTGGAGAAGCTAAGCTAGCTAAGTTTTAGACTACCTTCTTACACGACTAGCTTAAGTAGCTAGCTTTATTTATTCTTATACGTCCCTTGAATAGAGTAAAACAGCAGGTTAGTAGCTCCTTATGACTTCTACAATAACTTTCAGAAAGTGTAAAAGAAGTTTGATATCCTGACATGTTGTTGGTGCTTCTGAGCTAACCATGTAAGAAGGGATTCATTGATCAGTCTAAGTCGTCACTATGCAGGCCCGAATGGCAACAATTTGTCTGGATACATTTTTTTTTGTTTGTAAAAAAACAACAACTAGCATTTAATGTTGAAAAATAGTGAACAACCAGTTAAATGCCATTGAAGAGTGCCGCCTGCTGATGCTATTTGCCTCCTTCATCTCTGTTACCTCTGTTGTGGGTCTCACATGATGGAAGTACAACAGAAATAAAATACAATCTCAAAGGTTACTTTCATGATAATGCTTGAACATTTTATATATATATTTTTCTAATGAAACAAGAATTTCTCATCCGATAACTTGATTTTTCAACTGAATCTAATCTATAGCTGCAGCCCGACTCATGATCGACACCATAAACTTTTCAGTAAAGCAATAAAGGACGATGTTTTTGTAACTAAAGGAGTTACCCCTTGCTTTTCATTGGATTCTATGTAATTGCCTTTCTTTTTCAGACCCACAACCCCATATCCAGTTCTTTTAAATGACTTATGTCGTATGATCCTTGATTAATTAAGACAAAAATAAAGTCATTTAAACGGCTTTTCAGTTTGACGAACATGTTAAGTCTAACTTACTTTCTATAGATGTTGGATTTTAACCGTTACGTCCCCTGTATCACCTTTGTTATGTGATTTATCAAAGGAGGTCAACACTAGTGGTGCTGTTGTTCTTGACATGCAGACGGCCAGTGAACTTTTATCCCACTCTCGACCTGATGTAGAAGCTAATAAAAGCACAAATGTGCCTAGTGAACGCTTGAGTAGTAATTTTCCTATATTCATCCGATCCATGCACACATTTTACCACTTACTCATCCACCAAGTCCATTCTCCATCTGGCAGCAGTCCAAAGTAACACAGTTGGGGGAAGCAGCAGAAGGCAGGTTTGGCCCAGACAGCTCAGTCTCTGTCTATCTGAAGCTGCAGGAGGCGACTGAACAGCTGCTCAAGGTGAACATCCAGTGAAGCATGTGCAAATATGGAGCCCGGGACCAGGACACAGACATAAAGACACAGACAGAGAGAGAGAGAGAGAGAGAGAGATGGACACACGCTGAGGGGAAGACATCAGGGAATCGGAGGGAATAATGTTGTGAGTGACAGACACAGAGTGACAGAGAAGATCACTGCACCTTGGGGGGAGGTTTGCAGTGCCAAAGCTTTAAGTTCAGTCCAGTCACACTGTGATGTCTGAAAGTTAACGTGTTCATGTGGCATGAACATGTGGTGATTACCGCAAATATGAAGAAAGTACAGACAGAAGCCATTCCAATATGAGGAACTGTACATCATAAAGGATCCGACAAGTTACAGTATAATGATGGTCCGATTGTATCTTATCATTCTTCAATCAATGCTCTGCTTTGTGTCCATTAACGCTCTGCTTAAGGGGACTTAATCAAGTGCTTACTCACTATCACATATCTCCTCAGTAAGATGTTTGTATGAATGTTTTAAGCCCTCAGTGCTATTACAGCTATGTGATTTAAGTCATCTTACAGTATGTCCCAGTAGTGCAGTGATAAATTAAACATCACAGGCTTCCCTATAATCCCAACCATAAACTAAACTTCAGCTGTCATTTTGTTCACGTACCAACTGAGGCCTACAACATGGCTGAACTCCCACCGGTATTGTAGATGAATGGCTGAGCAAATATTGAGAAGTATGACTAATCCCCTGTAAGGCCCTGCATAGAATAGTAAAGAAGGGGGCCATTTATTTATGGCATATATTTGTACTTTATGTCGAAGCAAATAACCAAGAAGCATGATTTACTGCAGAATAACGGAGTCAGTGTTTTATGTACAATCACAATGTCTGTGTTGAACCATGTTGATGTTCATGGGATAAAACCTGTTCATGAGGGCTAGCATGACTCTGCTATTGTTCACACCCATGGTATACATATATAAATATATATATATATATAATGTTTCTATGAAAATATAAATGTCTAATTATGTATTAACACTGAAAAGAAATAATATTTTCAACACACCACTGATGTGTCTTCTTCTTTTTTAGCAGTTTGAATGAGGAAATGTGTGTGTATGTTTGTGTGTGTGTGGACAATGCAAGACCAAGAATGGTTCAATCATTTACTAGTAAAATGATCCGTTTTATATTATCACACACTGAAGATGATTTTCGAAAACCATATCCCATCGAGACTACCGTAGTGGCTGTTTTTTAGATTTTGATTATTTGTACGTACTCGGATGCAGACCTAAGGATTTATGATAGGTCTATGCTGGCTAATAAGATGTGGTCCTTATTTAACTCTTAATTAACTGTTCTGTTCTACTGTGTTCCCACATATTGCATGATATAGAAATCTGTAAATCCTCACATGTTTTTTTGGCCAGTCTGCATGACAATCCTGTAAGAAAATGGATTTATGTAGTAAACTGAAGACGATCATGGATGTAGTGGTGACTATTGCATTCTCTAAATGTCAGGAAAAAATTCTGAGCCTCTGTACATTGAAATGTTTGGGGTTTGGAGTGTTGGTCAAACAATTTAAGCAATTTATATTAATCTTAACCTCTTAGCAACTTGAATATAATGCCCTCCACCACCATCTGCACAAATCCCACGACTTTCTGCTTCTCTCACCTAATCACTTGGAACCAGGGTTAACTATATTTGGACAGAACCTGGTAAGTTGTCATTGAAAGATGGGAAATTGTTCCATCCATCCATCCATCCATCCATCCATCCATCCATCCATCCATCCATCCATCCATCCATCCATCCATCCAT
>JAOXYM010000018.1:6214597-6225012 GCA_028567055.1 Leptatherina wallacei
CCCCCCCCCCCCCCCCCCCCCCCCGGCCTAGGGGTCCCGCCCCCACTGCATTACTCCACATTCTAGCGCTAAAGCTCACATGCTAATCGCTGGTGCTTTCTGCAGTGGACAGAGGTCAGCATGGACACCCTGAGCACGCCATACACAACAAACTGCACTGCACTGTCTATTCTGACTCATTTCTATCAGAACCAGCATTAACTTTCTCAACAGTTTGAACACATGTGGCAGGGACAAGGAGGGCCCGGTCGGGGTCCTGAACCCACATCCTCCCGAGTGAAAGTAATGCACGCTGACCAGTCAGCAAAAAGGGATATCCCTGTGGCCAAATAGCCAGAGCACATGATCAATCAGAGGCATAGTGACAGGACCACACTGTCACACAGGCCAGGTTTTGCTACGAATTTGCATCAAGAAGCTTTGACACCCAGTTCACGCCCGGACTATTTTTGATAGATAGCAACAACTGCAGATTGGGACCACCCCACAAGACATGCAATTATGGAGATGCGTCACAATTTGGCACTGGTGAAACTCATTTAAATCCTTACGTTGTCCATTTTTCCTGCTTATAAAACATCAACTTTGGAGACAAAATATCCACTTGCTGCCAAATATACAAAGACAACAAGAGACTTGCTGGCTCTTGTTGTCTGTCAGATTGTCAATGTTTTTCATGGCTAACTTTTCAGCATCTTTTTGTATTGCCCATATTCCTGCTTTCTGCCTTTGCCAAGCCTTTGTATATCACGTCTTCCTCCTGATTATATTTTTTCCCCTCCCTATTTTACCAATAAATCTGCCTTGATGAGTTTATCTGTTAAATGTCATGTATTTGTGTTTTCATTCCATCAGTCATCACATGTGGTTTTTGTGTGTGCTGACGGAAATGGGAAGACAAACAAGCAGCACTGAAACCACCAGCTGTCACTGCACCTGGACTTCAGTTTGTTGTGCATCAAATTAGTTTGAGATAATCCCATTACCAACCAAAATATCTGTTGTATCAAAATCAGACAGGACCACACAAGATGCATTGGAGGTTTTGAGCTCCACGGCTACCAATCGACTTCCCTGAGGATGTAATTCAGCATTGCTCCATGAGCCCTGAGAGTTTCATTTTATATTTACACATAAAACTATAAATCATGAAAGAGTGACTGTGACTGAAGGATACATGATGCAGTTTTCCTAGTCAATGTTCTGGTTTTAGGCAATACAATGCATTAAATTGGCAGATAACATTTAATTTTTGCAGGAGTGTGATCTTGATGAAAGGCCAGTACTGATCCAACATCACTTCTGAGCTCTGCAACAACAGAAGTTATCTCTCTGAATGCTAATGAAGGGTGGGTGGTCAAAGTTGGCCTCCAGCATATGGGCTGTGACAAGGTTAGATTGCGATGAATGTGGCCCAGGCCTGAGAACTCAAGGCTGCTTTATGAGGCTGTATCTGGAGCCGCTGTGTATCAATATAACAACCCCAACACTCACACAAACACACAGAGAAACTCACTCCTACCCATCCTGAGCATCCTGCAGAACCGAAAACATAAATTAGAGTGGGGCTCCAGAGAGTGGACAACTGCAGGTGTTCACACATTTGGGCATCCGTGCACATGCAAGCTAATGATGTTGTGTCAAATAAAAGGCTGATGCTAGTTTTGTAATGAATGGGCTAAACAGTACCGGCAGATAATGACGGAGCTTAATGATGGAAACACTGTTGCTTGTCTTGGATGACAGGGATGGCACGCTTATTGTCTGATGTGACTTGGATGTCAAAAATAAAGGCAAATGAAGACAGAAGGACACATAATCATTCTGCATCAGTAACGCTTTCAAATCTGTCCAAATCCTGTAAGTCCCATTAAACTCTACTTCCTGTCCTGATGTTATTTCAATATGCAGAAAGAAATGCAAAAGTCATAACTCCATCCAACTACTCCAGTACATTGCTAATGGCAGGTTACAAAATTCATTAAGGAAAATTGATTACGGTCACTGCAGACTGCTTTTCTCCAAAGCTAAACTTATGGATTAAATGTGTATTCAAAGCAGTTAGTTTTACCGCAGTGCTTGTCTCAGCTATAAAATGACCCTGAACACATGCTGTAGTTACTCGTGTGACATAACCACTGTATACCCTCTATGACCGCTGCAACGTCTGTTAACATGAAATTTGGCTGATGAGTAAAAGCCAGACTTATATCCATTAAACTGTACATAACGAACGTGTTTAACAAGGTTTTTCTTCTATTTAAAGTATAAATTTGTTGCTCTTTGCATCCAATTTTCTCTAATTATTTTACCTGAAGAAAGTGGACTAATAAACAATAGTAAGATATTCTGGTTAACAAATTGCATTCTGTTAGATGAAAAGATCAATAAGCTACTTGTGCCTGCGTGCTAATCATGAAGCCAAGGCCAGAGATTAGCCAATCATAGATAAAATCATTAGCAAAACAATGAAATCAGCTAGGGAAAAAGCGCTAGCCTAGTTTAGGTGATGAAAATAAGTCACATGGACTTTAGGACTACTGCTAGCTGGTTAACGTGCTAATATTAATATTCAAGACACACAAATAGTATGAACAATGTGAAAACTATTCACAAGTTAACTTAGCTAAAAAGTTAGTTAAATTGATCTAATGTGCTGCATTTGTGTCTTTCCATCATCACATGTAGTTTTTGTGTAATGTTGCTGAGAGAAATGGGCAAGATAGCTTAGTTAGCCTAACTTAGTTCTTATCCTAGCTCCGTAGCAAACCCTGCATTAAACAACAAAGCCTATAATGTCTTTCAGGGCTATTGTTTCTGGTTCCTTAGAGCTTGCCATTTTCAACCAGTCTGAACTATTTTTGAGATGCTTCTAATCTGTTATGACATATCATGGGGAAATTAGCCACCAGTGCTACTGATTTCTGCTTTGAATCTGTTAAATCAGACAGTGTTAGTGAGCACAGCCCACTTGCTCCATGTGAACATTTGAATACTTAATGGTTTTGGAAAGGTAGTGTACAGCTATTTTACATACAATGAAATGAAAATTGAAGCTAGCGCAGCTATGATGAGAACCTGCCAATGTCAACAGCCTGAAGACGGGGCGCTGCCAGGGATTTTGTGCTCCATGAAAAAAAAAAATGAATTAGGTCCCTCCTTGCCGGCTGAAAATGGCAGACGTCTGCTTCGGCTGCTCTTGCTCTGTTTGGAACATGCATCACATTGTTTTTAGCAGAGCAGCTAAACGTTTGCCTGCGTAGATTATTTGACTAAAACAACAGTGAAATGAATAAAAAATAAAGTTTTCTTCAGAAATATGAGCTAATATGGGGAGAAAAGTGAGCTAGCTTATATGAACAAAGTTTAGAAGAGACAACAGGCTAATATTCCAGAACTTTCCATCAGACCAACCATTAACTGACCCACTTTGCCTTTGAAAGAACTGGGTGACATACTGTCAACCCCTCTGTTCTCTCTCCAATCTCAGCTTTCCAGATTTTTGAGGCATCCTGCCGTCTCAGCATCCATTCGCCGAGGTCCACAGCTGATGGAGCAGGTGATTTGAACCATTTAACGGAAACATAGAGGGGTGGAGCGTTCAGATGTGTTTCAAAAACAAAGAAACTTAGTGATACTATTGCATAAAAAATAAAATGTTTGCGTGATTGAAAGTTTATCATTGAGGATCAGATTATATTTTTCACTATTACAATTGCATTGAGGGCCCTTTTGGGCCCCAGACAATCATGGGCCCCTAGAATCCTTCTCCTCCCCTTTTCAGCACCCCAGGCCTGAAGTGGCCCGGCTAGGAGATCAGGCACTCACCTGGCTGCATTTGATGGGCTGGGATCTGGACCAGGTCATATTAGTACACTAATGTGGGAAGTGGGATTTAAGGGAATGTTATGGTCCACCCAGGTATGGAAGATGTTGTTTCATTTTTGCTTAAAATGGATAAAACAACATAAGACAAAGTGATGGTACTTGTTTTTGTACTACCCCATTTTCCAGGATTTTACTTTCCACTTTTTTCTTTTTACTTTTTTTTTATAGAGAGTAGCATGCAACATTAGAGGTCATAAAAGTAGTGTTTATCCCAAAGCAAAGATTTCAAGGCGGTTTGGCAGCTTTTCCAACTACATTTTTCAGTATTCTGCAGGGGATCACAGCCTTTTGCCAAATGCAGAAAAAGATTTTGGGCCTAGGCCCAAAACCTAGGCCAGTGGAAGGGTGTCACAAAAACAAACTGATAGACTTTTATCTCTGTCAGAGTTCCATGTTCACAAAAAATATAGTATATTTTATATTTGACACAAGGTCACGCTTAGAGTAACAGTTTCAGCCACTGCCCCAGTTTAAGAGATTAGCTGTCATTTCTGAGTATAACATTATCACCAAGCTATTGTAATTAAGAAATGAAAAACACACAACCAACATTAAAAAAACAGGTAAGATTACTCAGAAATGCCAACTTTAATCACCAACCATTTATATTAAAGCTCTGAAGTATGAAACTAGGTTATGATGAATATACATAGCTTTTGAACTGAGCACCTATCCACCTCGCTACAGTCAATCTTAAAGGAGCTCCAGCTGTCAGGGTTTTTGCATCATGCTTACATGATTTCTTGTTCTTTGGACTATATTTCTTACTTCCTTTTGTAGAAGCAGCAAAGGGAGAATACTTTTATGAGTCCCTGAAACAATTCTGTGATTACCATATTAATATTGTTTTTAACCTTGTCCCATAGACACAAAGACTTTTAGATTCTCACAGTCCTTTAATGATACAAAGTATGCTCACTATTCCTTAAATTTATTCAGCATAGATAGCTTATATGTTCCTCAGTTTCCCAGTCCTTAAGATCTAGTATGACATGGTGCAGGGTTGACATGAAGGAAATCTTTGCTTTAATATTTCTTTGCAGGATATTACCTGCTAACTACAAGATCCTAAGATACATTCAGTTCTGATCATGTGGCTGTTTCCCGTGTTTTCTTTAGTATGCCAAACTTAGCAACTTTCTCTTTGAATTGAACAGACAGACATAAAAGTTATATCAAACTTCTGATGTAACTCTTAACGGAAAAAAAGCACATTTTCCGAAATGTCTAACTGATCTTTTAATCTTAGATATTCTTTTGCTTTTCTCTTTCTCTACCTTTGATGAGGAGTACTCTTTTTAAGTGTAAGGCCTTTCAAAATACCTGAGGAGGGAAAAAAAATGTAGGAAGTGCCTGAAATGTAGACATGCAGCTCCTTTTTGCAAGTTCTCCATGGTGTGGACGATCATTTTTCACTTTAACATGAGAATAAATATTAAAAAAAACACTAGCTAGGTCTGGCTGTCTAAATAGAGGTTATGTATACCTTGTATTGCTGTTGGCACTTGACCTTAATGCCCAAACTGACTCCGAGTCTTTAGTCCTTATTGCCTGTAAAGTGCACACCCACTATGTCCCTTTTCTGTCAGAGAGAGGACTCCAGCCGAGCTGTACCTCCCTAGGCGTGCTTTCATCAATCTTACAGAGTGAAGACAGAGAGTTGAAGCTCTCTGTGAGGAAAGACTGCTAAATAATGCAGGTGGTTAAGTAAGCTTGTCGGGACGAATTGTAAAAAAAAAAAGAAGTCCCTGCTTCACTGAGCCAAAGCCTGTTAAGGAGAGAAAAAGAGGAGACTGCGTGACTTTCAAGCCTCCAGAGTCCTGCTCACACGCATGGGTCGAATACAGAACGTGGCAAGAAACGTGGGCGATGAGGAAGTCCTCTTCCCCAGCTGTCATGTGTCCCCTGGCTGGTGGTTTGTAGATTCACCTCCCCACCTCATGACAAGCTCTCTCAGGTAATAAAGTTGTTTATTGACCTACACGGTCACTTTGAATTTAAGACAATAGAGCAGGAGGAGAATAGCTTTAATAGGCTGAAGTGGGCATGTTATAGCATTATTGTGAGGCAGAGTACAAATAACCATCTTGGTCCAGAGAGGATGTGCGACGGCTCTGGGCTGCCCCCTGCTGGCGGGTCATCAAGCCGCAGCTTCACCTCAGAAAGGTGTTGTATGAAATTTACATACAAAGACTGTGAAGACAGTTGATGAAAGGATCAAACCATCAGTGTTAAACAGTGGGATCTAAGGAATATTTAATATGAGACACAATTTCAATTTCACAAGTTTTCTTTTGTTCCAGGAACTTAATTAAATGTCCATAGAACTGATTTTGTAGCCATCTTTGGACCTTTAAACATGTCACAACCACTATTACTGAATTATTTGTGTTCTAATTTCCTGTGCTATTTTTTTAATGCTAAAAGTTAGAGTAAAATCTCATCACTCACAGCCATCCAAAACCTTAAAATGTTTCATCTTCACATGCCTGAGGGGTTCTTTATGTAGGAGTGTTGTCATGCTGAAAAGGAGAACCTCCAGGTCTCAATTCTCAGGAGGACTAAGAAAACTTTTTATTATGTGGATTAAAGACAATCCCCGTTGTGACCAAATATCACGGCGTGATGCTATCACCGTGTTTCACTGGTGTTGTACAGAGATATGCAGTTTTTCCTGGGATGGTTAAATGCTGTGGTTTAATAAAGAAGATCTGTTCCCTCGTGTCTGCTCCTTTTTTTTCTCTCTGCTTTCTGTCTTGGGGCTCCTGCTATTTATCATTCACATACCCCCCCCCCCCCCCCCCCCCCCCCCCTCTCTGCCATATCTTTTAGATATATCACCTTCCACTGCAATGCGGATGGCTCTGCCTCTCCAAAACTTATTCTACTCTCATCTCTTGTTGAATGTCTTCATGAAACAAAGTCCTGGCTTGCTTTCAATTTTCTCAAATTAAATTGTGACAAAACAGAAATGTTACGTGTAGGTATCACATCCTCTTTAGCTAAATCTTTGTTAATTCTGCCATCTCTCCCTCCCCTCAGGTCAAGAGTCTGGGGGTAATCCTCGAAAGCACACTCTCCCTCACATCTAATCTTAACAATATAACTCTGTCGGTGTACTTTCATCTTGGCAACATTAACCGTCTACGCCCCTCCCTCACACCTCACACCACCTCCATTCTGGTTCACAGGCTTGTCACCTCTCGACTCGACTACTGCAACTCCCTTCTGTTTGGTCTCCCACAGAAAATCCTCCTTAAACTTCAACTGGTACAGAATTCATCAGCTCGTTTCATCACCTGAACCCCATGGACCCATCACATCACACCTGTCCGTCAGCAGCTCCACTGGCTTCCCATCACACACCAACCACATTCACTCCAACACACTTCTTACCTACAAGGCTATCCATAACCTTTTCATGCCCCCCCCCCCCCTCAGATCCACGTATTCTGTCTCACTGTCCCCTTTGCTCGCCTCATTACCATGAAGTGCAGAGCCTTTAGCCGCTGTGCTCCCCAATTATGATTATTTAATTACTCACTTCCCCCTGACCCCTGCAACACTGATTCATTTCCACTTTTTAAATCAAAACCCAAGACTCATCACTGTTACTCCTTGTGTTCCATTTGCTCTGTACATTAGTCTTAAATGTCCTGTGAAAATATTCCAAAGAAACAAATAAATGAATAAAAAAAAAAGCCCAAAACAAAACTATAAGACAAACAAAGGGGTGTGGAGACTTTTCCTAGATACTCCATCCACCTCTTCTACCTTCTGTCGTGTGAATTCAGCATCATAATCTTAATCAAGTACACAAGTATTTCAAAAGACTTGTTTTGCATTCGTGAATATATTTTTATTTCTATACAAAGCTGGTAGATTACAGAGATTTTACACATATCCGAGCTTCACTCAAGACAAGTGTTACACTGTAGCGGTGAAAAAATAATGCCTGTAACAACATGGCTTAGGTGAGCCAAGGATTGATTTCATATAAATACAATAAGTACACAGATTTTCAGATTATACACAAAAAACAATTTTCACTTTGCATCTGAGGAAGACCGCAGCTAAATTCACTGATATGGTATCGCTTGTATTCACATCTGCTTCAATAGTTCTTCGTGACAAGTGGTGGTCAACCGAGCTCATCGTAGACCAGAGTGTGTGTGTGTGTGTGGTGATTGTGTTCTTGATTGTTGGAAAATGACTTATGTTTGTTTTGTTTTTAAGCTTTTCCATTTGTTCCAATCGTGAAACTGATTAAAGTTACTTCAGGGTTCCTCATTAAGTCATCAAAAAAAAGGGAGCAAGCCAAGGATTGACCAAAAAGATGTCAAGAAAAGTGACTCATGAACCTTTAGTTGGGATCGAAAGGAGTTTGTTTAAGGTTTATATATCAATTTATTTCAGGTGGTTAGGGTCCTTATGTTAATTTTGTTGGTAAACTGACCTCCTCTTGACTAGAGTCCCCTGCACAGTGGGTATGAAATGCCCATGAGATACAGTCAGTAGAGGTCTTTGCCCACCAAAATGACGAGGCCCACAGCTAAAAGACTCCACCAAGCACGGCTACCCAAGCAAAACACAAATCCAACCCCAAGCAATCATATGGGAAGTGAGAACAGCATTGTCCATTTTAGAGCTTCCGCTAATTTCTCCACTTCAAGCAAACCACACAAAGAAGACGTCACATGAAAGCAAGAGACTCTGCAGATTACAAAGATGTCAGTCTCGTCACTGTGGGACGAAAACTGTGGGCCAGCAGCCAAAGTCATCAGTCATCTCTTACCTTTGCTGTTCTGTGGTCAAACGTTTTATTCCAGCTCAAACTCTGTTAAAGTGTTCTGATTTTGTGTTTGTTTAAAATAATTCATGAAGGTCCTGGTTGTTTCCATGGAGATGAAGAAGGTTTTATAGGGAAGTATTCACTCTTTTTATGATATACTATCTTGGGCTTCACTTCTTCCTGGATCCTGGTGTTTCTAAGCTCAGTTTGGAAGCTATCCCTGGTTTCTCCTGAGTGATGATAGAGGCGTCCATCATCAACATCAGCTTATGGATTCCTGAGATATTTATCTGCATAACACCTCTATCAAAACATCTATGAAATGGCCCACGTTCAACTGTTTTAGCTTCTACTTTTGCACATTTCCACATCAGACATTACTTTACTAATTCCTAGATGAACTGGTCTGCATCCCCTGGTTTTCACTGAAAGTGATGTAGTTTTCTTTTAGGAGGTGAAAACCAATTCAATTTTCAACTGTGCTCCAAGTGAATTTACTCTGACATACTTAACATATGTCTTGATTCTGACACCTGTGTTGTAATCTCCCATAGCTCTGCTTTCTTATTATACATACTGTTCAGCTCTTGTAGTTGAGTGAAACGGCCCGTTGCGCCTTTATTTTTCCTTTTTTTTTTACACCAAGTATGTAGCAATGACGCTAGAAAACCACCAAAATGTGTTTTTAAAGAAGAAGCAATGCGAGATTCGTCGTGAAGGGTCTCCTTTCAGCCACCCACACTTGAAGAAGTTATAGTCTTCCAAGTTTCCCATACTTTCATCTGCTATGCTGCACAGAAGTTCCTCTGAAGCACTAATAGTTTATGATATCAGGGGACTGAATTATTCTTGGATAACATATAAAGATTTATACCATCAATATCAACTCCTTGCACAACATCAAGCATGAATACAAGCAATAGCTGATTGTCCTTCTGTTATTTAGGCCTGTTGATAGTCTGCTCATCAGTCTTAATTAAGTATTACTTCACGTGTAAAAAAAAAATATTTGTAACTATAAATTACAACTAAATGCATAGAAGATGCCTTCTGCTGATTACGCTGTCAGATAGTGGTCAAAAGAACATAAAAGGTTGATGGAAGGGTGAATATAGGGTATGTTGGAACTAATGTTTGCAGCGTAACAACAGAGGAGGTGAAGTAACATTATGGGATGTTATTATTGCTTTGGTGGGCAGATGCATGCAGATGGACAATAGAAATAATAAAAATGCTCTTTCATTCGCTTGTGGTTTTACTGCTGCCACTACAGCTCCTCCTCCCTCCACTTTGTTGACGCCCCCCCCCCCCCCGCTTTGCGGAGGTGGTCAGAAGCTCAAGAAATCGTCTCCGTACGAGCTGAAACAGTTGGGAGTGTTTCCGTTGGTGTTGTCCCAGTTGGGCTCAGAGAGCCAGTCTTGGGGCATCAGCCCAGTGTCCAGGACCTGGGGGTTACTACGCGACACTGCCAGTCTGAGAGAGCGGAGGGGGGGGGGAGAAATTAAAGTGGATTAACTTAACAATTTACCTCTCAATACTTAAAAAACAAAAAATCATTCAAACAAGTTACAAATCCCTGAATGCTACATCTACTTGTATGTAAAGCAGCTGGACTGCAGCGGTGGGATGCAAGAGAAACTTCTAAGCACTTTTTTAATGATAATAGAGACACAAACAAGTGTGAAGGTTGATTATTTTGTGTGGGTTTTTTTCATTCTGGGCAGCATGGTGGTGT
>JAOXYM010000018.1:6225112-6250109 GCA_028567055.1 Leptatherina wallacei
CTGGGATAGGCTCCAGCCCACCCGCGACCCTGCATGGATTAAGCGGTACAGAAAATGGATGGATGGATGGATTTTTCATTCTTGAGCAGAATTGGAGCTGTTTAAGACCTGTCGATATAACTAAAGCTGGCTCTTCTGGTTTGGCTCCAGACATTTTTCTCAGGGATAATAATGCTTAAAGAGTCTGGGTTGCAAGATTTCATGAAGACATTCAGGTCATTTGAACACAGGGATAAAACGCTGACCCACTGCTCCACTTTCAGACCGGCGACAAGTTGCATATTTCATTAGACATCACAGAGGAGGGTTATTAAGGGGGAACAAAAACAACAACTTTCTTTGAGTCATGAGGAGATGGGAAGAGAAATTTGATTCTTTAAATAAGTCGTCTTTACTGACGCTCGTCAGCAATCTTTAAACAATTCAGGACTGGTGAAGCTACTTCTAACTACTGGGTGACATTACTGAGCTGTAAACAGTGTTAGTGGGTTTGCTAGTGGTTAAAAGGAACAGACTGGTGTAAGGTTAGAGATTAAGGCTATCACACTAAGTCACTGTTGACAGTAAAGCTCAACTTTACCTGGAAATGAACCAAAGCTATCCAGAGCACAGCTGGAGACACAAACACAGCAGATTGAAGACAGTTTCAAGCTTGACTATGAAGTTATCTCTTTGTATTTTCTGCTTCAATACAATCAGAGGTTGGAAGGTTTGTGTACTGCAGTACACAGAAATCATCAGTGAGTGGCGCTGTGAGCCCAAGCAGTGTGATCTACATGAAGCTGAAGGCTGATTTTTGGCGATGGGGCTTTTTTTATTGCTAACAAGCAGCGAACAGAATCAGCTAAGATTGATTTAACATCATTAAACACAGTTAATGAATTTTTTTCTCACCTGGAAAAGGCTTCATCCAAACTATCTTCTGTTTCCTGGAAGAAAATGGAACATTATACACAGGGAAAGTTTGATAAAGTCAGACTGAAAATGAACTTTAGTTAGAAGAGACAGTCATTTGCAGCAGCCTGGTATCTCAGCATGTCTGACCCACAACCAGCAGGGAGGGAGAAGATCGTACCAGGGTAGGATTGTTATTGGTCTCAGAGGCTCTGTGGTTATCCAGAAGATCTTCGCCTACATTCCCGTTTCTCCCCACCACCACATTCACAACATCCTCTAAATCCAGAAGGTTTTCAGTGGCAACATCTAAATGAGAGGAGACAGAGAGGCATTTGGACTGGTTAAGTTGTAAAATGTATATTCAACAGTATCAAAAAGGTAAAGTTTTTTTTTTTTTATGGACTGTAAGGAGTTTATCATAAGTAAAAGCAGAAAATTAATATTGGATGTGAGATGTTTAAAGGCACAAAACTGAAGGAAACAGCAGCTACGTACAAAAAAAAAGAAAAAACCCACCTGTTCCTTTCAGACTCCCAAAGCTGTTGGATCTCTCGGAGTGTGAACTGCTGCTGGCGTCTCCAGCAGAGCCAGACTTCACTCTTTTCCCTTTCTCTAGATGACACGCAGACCAAACACAAGCAGATCAAGACCTGTTTACTGTAAGTGCCACACAGACATCACCACGCTCAGTCTCAGATGGAGCCAGCCTTGAGGGTCATTTCCTGGACTTGGAGGGAGAAGAAAGTGCTGCCTACCTTCTTTGGCCTCTTGCCAGAGCTCAAATGCTACTGTGAAGGCCTGGGCTACGGTCAGAGCCACTGCCTGGGCCTGGAGGAAAGGAGAAAAAACAAGGGTACGTCAGGACTTACCAAGCTCAGTGACAACCACTTACAGCAACAATATGAGCAGTAAATATCATCCTGTAATCCATTTTTTAGCCAGAGTGGCAGATTGTAATACTTTATATGATGAGGTCAACACTTCAGAGCATGAAGTCGAGGAAAAAACCCGACCACTTCCCCCTCTGAGGAGCATTTGGAGGCAGGTGGCTCAAACATTAACAAACTCCATCACTTCACTCCATCATTTTGATCTAGTGAGTCACTCTTCACTGATGTGACAGACACAAATAAAATAAATAAAAAGGTTAAAGGTCAACTGGTGAAAAAAAAGAAAGAAAAAGGATGCTCCCACTCAGATGTGTATTCTGCAGGGAACTGAAGGACGCTGAAAGAAAACCAGCCGGGCTGCAGTTGTTACAACGGAGAAAATGATGGTCACTTAATTGTCTGCCTGTAATTTTTATTCCCCAGGCTGAAGATTATTCATTTCAAACAACGCCAATCATTCATCAAGGCTTGACCTGAGCTGCTACAGACACACAGAGCAGGAAGTTCTATGAATTTACTTTCCTTTACTTGTCTATTCAACAGGGACAGAGCATATTAATTAACAAAGGAAAACTTCTAAATGTGCCAGGTTTAGCCAAAGGGCTAGTTTTCACCTGTTGTCCCTAGCTAGGTCTTACAAAAGCTCCCTGGAATAAGGAAAAGGAAAACTGATCAAAAGCTTACAAAAACAGGTACAATTGATAATAACATTGCTAAAATCTTCACACCATAGAGACAAAGCCACTAAATCGCAAAGTAAAACAACTACATAAACAAGAATTTCACACAGAACACTTCCTCTTATTAAACATCGCGCGACTAATCACAGAAAATCATGTTATTAGTCAAATTCAAATAGTTGCCCGGCATTATTTATGATCTAATAGTTAAAGGTAGCGACTCCCATGAATCTCCCACTCTAAGGCTTACAATTCAAGGAAAGGAATACAATGAGTGGTTTAAAGGATCCTTTGTTTTGATATCTGTAAAGGGAAGCAAATTCCTCCCTTCATAGGCAGAAGGTCACACATGATGATAACGGAAGCTGCGGAAGAAGAGAAACTTTTCTATCTATCAGAAACAGAGTGTCTGCAGGTGTTGCAGTTTTTTAAGTGTCCTTGATAAATGGAAGTAGCAGTAAGTTCACAATTCCAAAATCAGAAAATCAATTGACCTTTTCCCCACCAAAAAGAAAAAGAAAAAACAACGACCTTACATCATATAGAAATCTACCCAATATACTTTTATATGACCGAACCAGATTTCATACGTAGATGATATAATGACACATAAGATAATAAATTATATTTCTAATTGAAACAGGGGCCTGTATAATTAAAGCTTGTCTAGTATTTGCAACATCTCTGTAAAATTCAGAAGAATATAATATTTTTAATCGTGGATAAAGACCTGCCACCACAGACTTACATGCAGAATGGGATGGATGTGCGCTGCGTAGAAGTAATGAACAGCAGCAATTACATTCTTGTATCTATCAGTGAGTAAATCAGTTGTAGCTTACTAGCTAACTCTATCTATAATAAGATTCATGTCTCTGTTTTTGTCAGTTATAATATGTGATCAGCTGTTTTTGCTACGCAGAAGCAGACACACAAACACACAGAGAGTGTCTAGTAACCAAAGAATAACTGTAGCTGCCAGACACTGGAATGACAAGTCCTTTCAACGGCCTTGTTAAGGCTGTCAGTGCAGCGACTTCAGAGCAGCTCATCAGAACTATCTCCATACCCGCGATGAGAGAAACAGCCAGGATTAAGGAAATAAAGTATTGGCATGTTCTGCTGGGAGAAAAAGGAACAACTGTGGGAGCAGGTAAGATGAGAGGGAGAGTGCCCTTTCTGTTCTTTAACACACAGGAAGACCACAGGAGGAGGACTTCTAAGGTTTCTTACAGAACAAAAACAGACCCTCTGTCCAGCTACGCTGACGGACGTAAATCCCCTAAAACCTCAGAGAAAAGTTGATCTGAAATCAAACTTACAAACACTGATATTCTAAACTCACCACTTTTCTCTTGCCGCAGAGGTAGGCGTGGCACTCCAGGGTCCCATTGAGGGTGTTTTGAGCGATATAAGCAAACACTTTATCATGCAGTTTGTCCACTGTGCAGTAGGATATTCTGCAGGGCCAGGGGGTGAAAGGTTAGGCAAGCAACACACAAAGACGTCAAGCAGAGTTCACAGTAAACTTAATCTATGTGCCAGACAGGGTAAACAGCGGGGCTCTCGCTGATGGAGCAGCTCCAGAAATGGAACAGCACAGTTAAATGCTGCTACCTGTGCTGCTCTAGTTCGCACATACCTGTATATGGAGACGTTTTCCAGGATTTTATTGGTAGATCTGTCCAGCAGAAGGATTCCTTGAGGAGAAACCTTGAGAGCAACCTTCTGAGGCTTCTTCCCGCTGGCTTTAGCCTGGCAGAGACATTTGTAAAGAGAGAGTTTGATGAACAGCATGTATGGCTTGATGTCTAGAAAAATAAAACACATTGTTGGTTGCATAGGTAGCAAGTGGGGATTGTGTACTTCTATTGACAGTGGCAATGGTTGAAAGATTTTGGCTGAAGATTAACTGTCATACAAGGAAGCTTTTCCTGTTTTAGTAGAGAAATGTCGAAATACATAATACCCCAAAAAACTCCCGCACTCTATGAAAGACTGTGTTGTTGGTGATCAATGGACCAACCACAAGAGATGGTATTTCACCCCAAACTGGATTGATGCAAGCTTCAAGAGCAGGGCTAATAAGGGCCCATCTTTGTAATGGACATTTTTTTAATTCTCATTTTTTCAATTAAGACAATTGAAAAAACAAACAAACCAAAAATATCCACACCAGAGAACTCTACAAAAAAAACTCTACATCACAGACTTACAGAAAGAAAGAGAACTATTGAAAGAGGTCAAATTTAGACAGCAGCTTATAAATCAATGCAAGATCAGACTCAGTTTATCATCCAGTTACTGGTACAGGTCATGGCTATCTCACACCATGACAACTGAGAGGCTTTTTATGGGAACATGAAGTAAAAATCCCCACAAAGGAACCACAACTCAACCGTGCATGGGTCATCTACCCATGCACTTTTAAATCTTATTCATTGGATCTTATTATTTGAACACCAATTCTGCTTTCAGAGTGGCTTTGACATGTGCATCCAGGGTTATGGTCCTTCTGGAGCTCTGCTCCTGTGAGGAACAGCATCTGGTACTGCCATCCTTACTTACAAGGCAGTCTTGGTTGAGTGTTCTGATTTATGGTTCTGGCAGAATGAGCTGACAAATGCCATGAAAGCAGGGGCCTCTCTCTTTATGTTTAAGAACACCTCCTCTCTTAACCTTAGCAAGCATAACTTGCACTGTAGCGCTCTTTTTTCTCTCTTTCTTTTTTTATTTTACCTTGCAAAGATGCAGGATTTTCAGAGATTTGTTAGACTACTATTATGACAGAATGCATCTTGCCAGGCTTGAAGCTATCCACTGATAGCCAAATCCCAAAAGTGATTACTGGTCGATGGGGGAGGGGTTTAGGAGTGACTATGAGCAACAGTGAAGGCTTCTGTTTACTTATTAGTTCCACGTTTAATCTGAATAAAAGTTTGATCAAAACCTGGATTGACCCTTTTAAAACAGGACTGATCTGTCTTTCTTGGGCACTGTGTTTGTAATTACAGAGGGAGAATGGTGGGTGGGGGTCATCAAAGTTGATGCACCATTGATACATCTCTGAGCTGACAATAAAAGTGGTTTAAAAGCTGTTTTATACCTTCACTGAGGTACCTGACTATATCCATCCCAGTCCCAGAAGACAGATGTTGCAAGTGAAAACAAGTGAAAAGTTCAGACAACAGCTGGACTTCATGGTTTAACATTGATTTTCATGCCACCACAGAGAGGATCTATTTGTCTACATTGACGTTTGTGTTTTTGCACAGCAGAGCAAAGCTAAAAAAAACAAAAAAAAAACACCCACCACAACAAGCAAGAGCACCCGCTGCTCAGACTGTTCCACAAAATGACGATGCTGTCCTCAAGTGGCAGCAAAACACTCAAACATCTAAAGAAGTTGGAAAAGTACGTTCAAACTAGGGTGGCACAATATAATGAAGATGTGTTGTTATCGCTCTATTAATGCGGAATATTCAAATTGCAAAGAAATCTGAACTCAGAACAGGAACAGCATTAATTAGGGCCGCATGCCACTAAGGAAGTTCTACTTTTGTGCACGTTCGGAGACTCAGAAGTAGAAGGCAGCCCTCATTAACGCATCTGAGATTAACACCATGTAAAGTGTTTGTTTATTCATCACAAGTCATATTGCCATTGCTGTGTTCAACAACACTGCATATCACATGTTTTCCTAATATCGCTCAGAACCTAATTCAAACCCTAAGAAGGGTGCGTTTTGTAAATCGCTCTGGATAAAAACGTGCCAAATAAGCGAATGTAAAAAGTTAAATGAATAAGAGTTTTATCCATGACTTCCCTGAGTGGGCTGTAATTGGTGTTTCTAAATCCACCCTAAGAGTGAGTGTGAGCATGCAGGGTTGTTTGTCTTGTGTGTGTCTCTCTGTACTGGCCCTGTGATGGACTGGCGACCTGTACAGGGTGTTCCCTGCCTCTTGCCTGATAGCAGCAGGGATAGGTTCCAGTTTGAATTGGGTTCAGCAGGTACAGAAAATGGATGGTACTTACAATAACTAATTATGATTTAACTGTCGGTTGAACTGTCATTTTTCCAAATATATTATCAGTAAAAACTCCTAAAAACCCCTGAGAAATGTAGCTTTCACTGAAAGATGAGTAGGGAAAAATCCAGCTTAAGTGTTGGAAGATCTTGCCAACATGACTGTCTTTGATTAAGTGAGATGTTTTGTGCATGACACCCCAGCAGACACTTGTTACTTGAGCTCTGACCGTGGCAGCGACCCTCTTTACAGCAGCTGCTGACAGCTCTTCTCCTTTGGGCTGGTCCACCAGTGTCATGCCGAGGTGACGAAGGTTAAAGATCATCCCCTCTAAGATGGTCTCCCTTGTATCGGTCCAGTTCTCCGGAAGCTCTGAAACACATTTTAAAAGACAAGTGGGTTATCGGCGGCATCGGAAGCATCAAATATTTATCGACTTTTTCTTTAAACCCTCATTTCATGCTCCAAATATATAACAGTGATGAGAACATTTAAAGAGCTTGAAGAAAAACACAAATTAGAGGAAGTGTAAACAACCCGTGGAAGTGGAGCCATTTCATCTACTTTTTCCCTGAAGTGGGGAGCCGAAACAGGGTATGTAGGTCAGAGGTTCTATTGATTTAAAGTAAATATTTCATCTTCAAAACAACTTATAGGGTTCAACAATAATAAAGGAAAAGAGTTGGGAGCAAGTATACATGGACTCTGACATGCCATGATAAGAGGATGGTGAGGTTTTCTGTGAATAACACGACCGATATCTCTAAAATTAGGCCAGACAACATTGTTCTACAAGTTAACTGCCGTGTCAGACATCTGAACTTTCACAGAAAGACACAAAAAAAAAGAAACGACAGATGTGTTTGGAAGAAAAAAAGAATGAGGAGTGTTAAATCTGCAAGTGCTGAAAGAAGAGCTGCGACCTTCATGTGGTTTCTTATCAGGTTTTTACGTGGTGCCGGCTGGCTCTGACCCCGTGGCAGTGTTTACAGAGATTTCCTCAGAGGAGGAAAGGTGGAGGGGAGGGGGTGGTTGGGGAAAGGCGAGAGCAGAAAAACATCACCATTACCTAGAAATTCATCCTCCTCTGGGAGGATGAAAGGATAGTGCATACCACAAACTCATGCAGGCACATGTTCACACACACACACACACACACACACACACACACACACACACACACACACACACACACAGAGAAATGAAGGGACAACTGCATTCTGTCAGGGCAGTGAGATGGTTTATGAAGACAGCAGATTCAGTTTACTCAACTTTACCATTTTTAGGCCAAAAACTCAACATCTAGAAAAGGAAGAAAGTTTGAAACACTGGATTTAAAACCGGTTTCAATTGTTTCCTCAGTCATTTTACTGATTCCCCGAGAATTTGCTTTTTAACCTCAAGTTCACAGAGGCAACCAGCTCCGTCGTGAGCCTAAATGTTCATATAGTTGCTGGTGTACTTTGCTTGTTAGAGGAGGATTCTACTGGGGGACAGATGAGAGGACTCAAATCGGATAGAGTTGCAAAATTTGTAGAGTTCAAACAAGACGATAAACATGGCGACGACAGAGGCAGGTTAGTATTCGATTCATTTTGAGATCACAGCAGAAAAAAAACACAACAGTGATATTGTAGATGAGATATAAGGCTCCTAAACAAGCACACTGTATCCTCATGACTGTTATTTTTATCTCTGTCGACCCTCAAACCTATTGGTCCCTATGCTGCCCCTACTGGTCAATCACATACTGCAGCTCTCTAACTCATAGCATCAATTTCTGAAGACTTGTACAAATGATGCTTCAAACAAACACAAAATACGACAGTCGTGAAAAAGTCATGGCCATTTTCATTCATTTTGAAAAAAAAGCTGCCCCTTTTCTTTTAGGGATAAACAAGTGGTTATCATGCCAAACAAGTGGCTGAAAATGCTTGATTTTAAAGGAAAAAGGAAAATAACCTTCTACCTTTGGAAAACAGATTGGTAGGGTTAAAAGGAAGAATTGTGATTGATTCTAAGACTCTATAGTGATGCTGGTGGACCTATCAGGCTGTACTTTCCACTCTGGTGTTTTCAGCTCATTGGGAATGTCAGCATACTGCTAACATGCCCACAGTGACAGCGCTAACATGCTGATATTTAGCAATTACTCAAAAGACCATAATCTCCATCGTAGAAAAACAGGGATGGTATGCTAACCCCAGATGATGAGATTATCTTTGGCTTTTTGGTCACAGTATTAGAAACTCCCATTTTCTCCTAAAGGTCAAATCTTCACCAAACTTATCCCTGACAAAAAGACATTAAATAATAAAAAAAAAAAAATATGAACATATGTATAGAATTCTCCATTTCAACCTACACGATCTTTGTCGCAGCTCTTTAAGGCTGTCTGATGGAGGTTCCAGTCTTGCATACACAGACTGTTCCCACCATAACATCACCAAGGCCATAGTTTTCATAAAGTACCAGCATTAGGTTTTAATATTGCTAATCCTGAGAACACAACAACAACAAAGCAGGTACCAGGCACCAATCAGCCTGAGAATGTGGGCTCAAAGGTCAACAACGACTACACGTGAGAGGAAACAGCTGTGTACATGTGTGAACTGAGACCAAGTGACCTCTACCCAAAATACAAGACATGCTCACCATATGCCTTAAGTGTACAGTGATCAGTTACTATGTATAAAGACAGAAAAAGAGTTCATTATCTTATAATGCAGAGTTAGAAATAAGAAAAAACTTGACCACTCATTTCTTTACTAATCCAACTTTCTGTCACGTTCATTCCTTTCAAAGCATTTTTTAAAATGACTATAGCTTGAATGTGTCAGACCTCAATTCACCACGCTGCTGACAACCTTTCAACCTTGTTGCCAACAACTTGAAATATCCTCTTTCTGTATGATGTTAACAGCCTCTCACATCATTGAGGTGGAAAATTTGCCTCTTTTTCACAGTGTTGATTTGGTTCATTCGGGCATTCGTTGACACAAAGCTCTCTTGTCCCACCATGGCATTTCAATCAGGTTAAGGTCTGGACTTTGAGAGGACCATTGCAACACCTCGATTCTTTTCTTTTTCAACCATTCTGTAATAGATTTGTTGGTGCGTTTGAGATCATGGAGCCCTTTCGGATGACCTAATTTTAGTTCAAGCTTTAGTGGTCGGACGGATGATCTCACATTTGACTCTATAATACTTTGGTGTACAGAGAAGTTGATGGGGAACTCATTGACTGCAATGTGTCCTAGTCCTGAGGCAGCAAAACAAGCCCAAATCATCATCCCTCCACCACCGTGCTTTGAGATGTTTGTGCTAATATGCTGTACTTAGTTTATCCAGATGATTCACTGTGCATTATGGTCAAACATCTCCACTTTGGTTTTGGTTGTCCGAAGGACAATGTTATAGAAGTCTCTTCAAAGCCATACTTGGCCAGTTTTTTCTAATTGTACTGTCATAAACTTAAACATGTAAACATGTTAACTGGGGTCTGTGGAGTCTGAGATGTAACTGCTGGGTTTTTTGCATTTGTTCTCTGAGCCTTATAGCTACAGTCTGACATTACTGGGACATCCACTCCTGAGAAGGCAGCTGAAGGTCTTCAGCATTTTCCATTTGTAAATAACTCATCTGTAGAATGTTGGACTTGGAAATGGCCTTTGAACCCTTCCCAGAGTGATGAACAGCAACAATTACATCTCTAAGATCACTGCTGATGTCTTTCCTCCTTGGCATTGTGTTAACACACTTGAGTGATATAGCAGCAAAGTAACAGAACTTCTTCTTTGATAGAGGTGCTAATAATCACTGATGATTGATTCATTAAATAACATTTGAATTCCGAAGGAAGCGGAGAGGGTGTACTTATTTATTCACACAATATTTCTACATTTTAGTTTAGTTATTGTTATATAAATGATGAAATGGTAAACATTAACATGTCATGTGTTTTTGTTAATCTGAACCCAACTTAGAAACTGGGTTTTATTACGTATTGATATGCTTAATGTTATCATTGAGAGTTGTTACTTTCTATTTTAGATGCCTCTATTTATGTGGTGATCTAATCAGACACTGATTACAACTATAGAGCCTGGTAAAACCAGGACATAACCCGTCTTCAGTCCCATAACTATCCATTAAATGTAAGGGTTCGTTTACATTAAGCTAGCAATCGGCTCTCTGGGATGTCTGGAGAGTTCGAGGAATTCCATCTTTCTTCTCTTTTTAATGTGGGAAAACAACAGTGGTTCTTATCCCTGCCTGTTTTGTGCTTATTGGGTTCTGTCAATGAGACAGATCTAACAGGTTTTTCTGGCAGGGAATCGTGTCGGTGCCGGTTCCTGAACCTAATTTCAACCAGCCAGCGCATTCACACCAATAGTTCAGCACCTGAAAAGTCGGGTCTCTACGGGCACCGAAAAATGGTTTATTCTTTGCTGACTGTGATGTCATCAGTGGGAAAAAGCTGGGTTCACCCAAATGCCACCAAAATATAACTTATGTTTCAATAAAGCAAAAAAAAACAAAAACAATTTATGCCAGGCCAAATAATCAATAAACTTAAGAAAGTGAAGAGGGAAAACTGACACAGTAAAAAAGACGTGGGCATGGTAATTTTTTACTTACCCACATAAAGGCAGATGAAGTTTGTATGTTGGGCTCAGCAGCTGCAGGGCATCTTTGTGGTGTGTTCAAGTGCATTTTTTGGGGTTTGTTTTTATCAAGCAGAAGCTGGCAATGTGAGGAGACAAAGCACGGGGTCCTGAAATTGCTTGACGTCGCCTTTACACCGATAGAAGGTCTTTGTTGAGCACTTTGACAACAATGGTGCTGATCCAATAAGGACCAGCTGGCTGATTTGTGTGTCTACACCAAACACTGGATCACTACGGAAACCAGCAAATGTTGTATTACAACTAAGGGCCGCTTCTGTCCTCTCTCTTTTCAGAGGAACCAAACCTCTACTGCCATTTCAGATCTTTTTTAACCGAGTCAAAAAGTCCTAAATCCAACAAGTTGCTGGAGAGACGCAGAAAGAAAAAAAAGGCTCAGCAGATGCAAAGTTAAACAAAAAATTCTGAGGAATTTCTCCCCCAATCAGCCAAATAAACAGAGCAGACTTTAAAGAGGGGCAGCTTCAACCTGTCTTCCAGTGTTACCAAGACACTTGGCCAAGTTATAAATATTAACTTTGTTTTCTAGTTCAAAGGAATTCTCATCATTGTCAGAGTTATTCAGCTGTTAATAAACGCAAATTCACCCACATATCAGAGCAGCTGCAGAGCTGATATGCTTTATAACTGCTCACTGAAAGAAACCAGCTCAACATGCAGGGATCGAGAGGTAAACCTTTGTGATAATCTGAATGCTAACAAAAAAGTACAAGTTGTTATTAAAGAAAAATACATCCCACACAGAACTGCGTAGCCCAGTAAGTTAAGGCGTTACAGCAAGGATTATAATAATATAACATAATCCTAGTTTTATGACCACAGGGGTTCCATGGAGTAGGAGCGCTATAGGCGTAGCTGCACAGCTTTCTATATTTAACACTCGGTGCATGCCAGCCTGAGAGCCAACCTTGTGCTCAATGTTTCTGATTTGTGAGCTTCTCAACACTAAAGATGGAATTGGACCAGACAACAGTTCTGTTTGGCTGGTTTTCACAGCAATCAAAAGTAATACTGTAGGCCAGCTGTGAGGGGTCATGTAAATGCAGCGCAGAGGACGATGAAAAAGTACAGACGGCCCGCCATCTTTCCAGAATTAACCATGTTATTATGGGATAGAAATATTCCTTTCCCAGTAGGGATTACCCATACTAAGCATCGCTATGTAGAGCCGTCTTTGCAACAAACAAGCCCATTCTGGCAGGTTTGCCGACGTCCATTAAAGATGGCCCTATAAGACCGGAGAGATAGAGATGGAGATGGAGATGGAGCGGTCCTCCACTCTGGCTGACCAGGTGTCCCCTCAAAATGTATAAGATGATGTTACGGCTGATGCAGTATGTGCAAGGTGAGACAATCCTCAGGTAAGCCAGCCATGTTGGTTTTCTCTTGAGCCAGTCAGCTGCATTCACCTGACATCGCCACTGGGATCAGACCATGAGAAGAAGGAAATGTAGGCTTTTCCCGACTTGGTGTCAAAGGGCCAGAGTCAGACTTGGAAGTCTGGCATGAATGATATGGGTCAGCGCTGGTGAGGAATGCGTGCCCTGCAGCCATGAGAAGACCTGTTAATCTAAACTACAATAGTCTACTTCTCTAACAAATGGGTCAGTAGCTGCATTTTCACAAAGCTCTTAATTCCACTAATAATAAGGTTAATGGTGCATTTACAGTCGGACTACCTTTATGCAAACACCTGAGCCAGAACAAATGAGCTCATTGCTTTTAAAACACGCCGGTTAGAAATGCAGGAAACAAAGGATTAAAAATGGGGAATATATAAGGAATAAAAACTAATCTGAAGTGCTGCTCTGCACAAAAGTTTCCACTTTTGAAGGAACCATCTGCTGGATGACCCGAGGTTATTTAGTCTTGAAGGATTGCCATTTTCCCCCTCCACAAACAAGCTGCTAACGTTACACAAAACAATAAGTACATTTATGTCATCCATCCTGTATTTTCTAATGCTTACACAGATTTGTAATGGCTTTCTGGACTTTAAAATAGCCCAGCTTGAATTCATGCCAAGAGGCCATGCATCGACCGACCCACAGCATTCCTGACTTGTCCTCTTGGTTACAGGCAGGGGACTGGTCATTCCCTTCTACAACTTTACAGCCAGGATCAAGTGAGCTTTAGCTTACCAAGTGGCCCTTGAGTCCTACAATGGGAACCAGAGTACTCTTTAGAATGAAACAAAACAAAAAAAGGTTTTACGTTAATGCTGCAGTGGAGAACTGCTTCTACCAGAACCAAAGGCGATAGATAAATAAGTGAATTGTGGTAAGTGGGGAGCTCAGAGTCTGACCTCTGCAGTTCCCCTAGTTGGAAAGTTGGAAAGAGCGGAGTGTTCTTAGGACGTGGGATTATAAAACAAATCCAAAATCACTGCTGCAGTGAGTAAATCAACAAGGCAATAAAAAAAGTTATTGTACATCACTAAAACCTTGTGAAATCTTAAAATCCTTTGAATGGAGCTAGTGAAGTAAGCAACAAAAGGGAAGCAACTGCTAGTTTCCACAGAAGTGGAAAAAAATATATAAATAAATAAAGTCTCATTTTTATGCCGTTGGGTCCAGAATAATGTCTATTCCTGGAAAGAGCTGATAAAAAAAAATCGATGAAAACAACAATAACAAAAACCAAAAAACTGAATAATGACAACAAATGTGCAGTGTCGTGTGACAGAAAAATAAAGAAATAGGGGGGGAGAAAAAGAAATAGGAAAGGTCAGAGAGTCAAGTAGCGCTTCCTACACAGGTCAAAAAGATGCTGGCCTAAACCTTTTCACATTAAGATATTCTGACAGCCACCAGCTTGTATCATTTTTAATAAAATTTACTTTTGAAACATCTATTTGACTTTTTTCCCCACTATTCTTCTTCTTATTCTTAATAATATTATTATCATCGATATTATTACTATTATGTAGTAATTAAAGTAAAATGTGTGTAGCAGTAAGTTAAAGTCAACTCTGTAGAGTAAAGACTAGACATCACAAACATGACGTATTAAACTGATACATTTCCTCCTTTGCTAACTTTATATACATATAAATATATGTTTTTTTTTAAATCTTACTTCTGTGCCTGCCGGCGGTCCACGACTGTTTCGCCATACTTCGACTCCGGATAATAGCTCTCCCAGCCGACTTGAAAGCATCCATGTCGATGTATTAAAGTGCAGAAAGCCGGCGAAGTTTGCCTTAAGTCTTCCAGGAGAAATGTTGTTGACCAGACTGCTGATGGGGGGGAGGCATGGACTGGTGGTGCCTTCCAGTGCAATCAGAAATTCCACGATTCAACTTGAGCGTCGCGGCGCTTTAGTTACGGGACATCGTGTGAATTGAAAAATATTATTATAAATAAATCATGATCAAAATGTGTAGTTTCTGAATAGGTTTTAATGCTGGAAAAAAAAGAGTAGGCAGTCAATAAAGTTAGCTTCTATATATTGTATTTTCTTTGAAGAAGTTAGGTTTTTCTTTTTCTAAATAACTTCTTTATTTGTAAATAGGCAATGGTTTGTTTTAAATAGTTTCCTGGAACTTAGCAGGTACAAAGCTGTAAATTATCTGACACCTATTTTAGTCCACAGCTGCAGACATAAATAGCTAATTCTAAAGGGGAAGTTTTCAAATTAGTCTGTCCTACAGCAAGTGAATGCAACATATATTTATCACACATAACACCTGAGGGCTTCATCATTCTCTCCTTTCTGATTTTATCCAAGAAATTTAAGGTACAGAATCTCAAGTAAATAACAAATAAATAAACAAATAAAGATTAAGCTTATTTAAAGATCATAGACGTGTCAAGTTAATAAATAAGTTAAAATGGCTGTGAACATAAAGTTTACACATTAAAAATTCACGAAAACACTCATTTAAAATCCTAAATGTTGTGTTTTTGTATTGACCAGAACATATTTCGGTTTTCTTTCCCAAATTTGATGAACTTCTCTGTCACCCTCTTGTGGTCAGTTTCACAATCAAAACAATGAAATAGCAGATGCAAAAAAAAAATCATGACAAACAGACTCAACAGCTTGCCACCAGCAAGACTTTCTTTAATGGTGAAGATCAAAGTGAAACGTGTGACACAGCCACCATCGCTTTGAGTAAAAGAAAAAAAATAAAACATGGTGGAACAATAAAAAGATAAAACAAAGCACTTTTTTTAACCTTCTTTTCCTTCTACACAAACTTGTAAAAGCAACTTGAGAACTCAATTCACAACGCGAGAGCGATCCACAAACTTTTTTTTTCTTTTTTTTTTCCCCAGGTAGGTGACGTGACAGCACAACATGATCAAATGGTTCAAGGGTCACCTTCTCCCAATACAACACATTCACAGAATCCTTCCTGGTTTAAAAGAAATACAGGAAACCAACAGAATATGATGGGAAATACCAAAGAAGTGCCACTCAATAGAAGTCTGTAACAAATAAATAAATGTGCGAGTAACACCATCAGTCCAACTGACCGTCTGCTGCTTCACCGTGATCAGCCAAGAACCTTGTAAACACAACACCATCTCTTCTACTGACAAATAAACAAACAAACAAAAAAAAAATCAGCACGCTTCTGCAAACATTTTGCTAGCTACATCGATCGAAGTATGGATGGAAACCCAACATCAACACTTGGCACTTTAGAACTGAAATGAAACAAGCAAATAAAACATTCCTCAGTAATTAATGTACATTGTTGTAAACAACAAAATGCCAGCAACAGAGCATGATAACAGACAATCAGTTTGGTTGGTGTTTGGCATACCAAGACTGTGTCACTATGAAATGACTTTTACCACATTGCACGTGTTCTGGTTTCCCTTGAAACCTGCAGCGTTGCAGTCGACCAGCTGCGCAACGATTCAATGTGTCCGATGCAACACTTAATTCCTCTCGCCTTTAAATACTGACTTGAGCAAGAAAAACTAGGCGTATCAGAGCCAGAGAGAGAGAGAGAGAGAGAGAGAGAACAGTGGCTTTTGAAGCATTTTTAAGATTCCAGGATTGCAAAGTAAAAAAAAAAAACCTGCAAGGCACTGTAAAAATCTGCAAATTACGGTAACGTTTAGTTACCACGACATCATTAAATCCTGTTAGAAATATGGCCAAGAGAAAAGGGGGGGAGGTTTGGGGTTCCAATTTGGTCCAGAAAGGAGAGGAAAGGTGTCTGCAGCAATCAAGTGAACGTTAATGTAATGTTTTCGGCAGTGCCAAGTCCAATCTAGCACTAGTAACAAAAAGTTCCGCTTCATCCCACTTACTGATAATCCTGGAGAATCCACTATTCCAGCATTTAGAGGCTAAACTGTATCTGAGGAACACAGCAAACAATGGAAATGTTACAAAACAATCACGGCTTTTAAGTCAACGCGGATATCAAAACATGAACAGTTTTACATTCATGTAGCTCTCACAGGGTTTTTACTTTACAGGTGAGCTTCTAATTCACATCAGAACTGGAAAACATCCCTTCTGTCTTATTCAGACCATCATGAAAAGCCAATAGGTGTTTACTTAGAGTCTGGGTGTCGTTTTACTGTCGAGAAGTGGCTGTGAGGTGGGGTGGGGGTGGGGGTGGGGGTGGGGTTCAACACTGTAAAGAGGACTGACATGAAGCGATGCATAACGGCTCTTCAGTAGACATTTGGCCAACCGATCCTATTATACACAACCCCTTAAAAAAAAGAAGAAGTTCTTGTAACAGAACCCTCCTAAAAAAAAAAAAAAGGGGGGGGGGGGGGGGGGGGGGATGCATGTGTATGGAGGTGTTGTGTGTCTGTGTTAAGTGCAAAAAATTGTCAGGGGCTGGTAAACTTAGAAATAACCCAAAACTGGAACTGAGAGTAAAGGAGGAAAAGTTCTGTCTGGACATCAGAGTCACTTTTTCATGGGCTGGTAGACTGAGGCGTTGGGGTCCAGGGAGGAGGGACTATTGTCCATGAATTTGGAGGAGTAGTGCGGGGCGACAGCGCTGAGGTTGCTGCCATCTGACGAGTAGGACAGGCTGGGCATCACCGCCATCACCTCCGCTATCTTCTGCTTCAGCTCGGCGATCTCCTGCTCCCTCTGGTGGATCTGGCCTGGAGGAGACACGGGACACAAAGATGTTCTGGTCAGAGCCAACAGCACGGCAGGACTGGGCCATCTTGACTAAACTGCTCACAACTCTCATTAGAAATAGCTATAGCCAACTTTGTGTGTGTGTAGCCTCCTTCTTAGCAATATCACAAATGGGCTTAACAAAAAGGAAGAAATGCTTTAAATAAAACCAAAAAAAGGCAGGAAGCGCGGGAGGAATAGTAATTCAGAGGAATAATAAAGACAAATAGAAAATAATGGAACATATCACACATTTTCTAGAGAGGAAAGTTTAACAAAAGGACTTAAACGTAGCTAGAGACTGAATTCTATGACGAACCTCAATTGTGACCTCAGAATAATCTGCAGAGATCTATACATGGATCTAAGTGGTTTGGAGCGCACATATAGATAATACATGACACCTTTCATTTCTTTATATATTTTGCCAGTAAAACAGAGAATTGGTGAAGCGATTTACTGAAATGTGCAACAACTTTAACGATATTGAAAGTCAATATTTAGCCTGAGCACCTTTATTCTCCAACACAGTCTAAAACGTCTTTGACAAACTTTCTAAAAACGCCTTTAGGTGGTCTTCAGGAATAGTTTTCCGGGCTTCTTGACGGATATCTAAAGCTCTTCTTTAGATGTTGGCCCCCTTTGGTTCTGTTCTCTGTTAAGATGATCCCACACCGCTTCAACAGTGTTGAGATCTGGGCTGTGGGGATCAATCATCCCTCCATCAGACCTGTTGCCATTGGTTTTCAGATCAACTGAAGGTCCAGATGCATCTCTCAGGTCCTGTGTCAGGTCTTTGCTGGATTATTACTATTTCTTAAGGTCATCACTTTTAGATATACCTCTATTATGATGCAGTACTTTACAAAGTACAACCTGTGTAGCTTTCTCATATACATTGTCTCAATGCTTTAAAAGGTAAACTAAATGATGCCGGACTGGAGCGACAGTAATTGAGACCAGTACAGGACTAAAACTGAAACCCACCTTGGACTCTTCAGGAATTAAAGTTCAGGGGAACCCTACCAGGTGGCTGTGTTGGAACAGGTATCCTGCAGGTCCCACAGGACCTGATGCAAGTCCTCTCAGACAAATCTCTGAGGAACGGGTTGTTGCTACACTGCTACAGACCCGAGCTAGCGGTCAGATAATTAACTGCAGGTCCCGCGGTGGAAAACGTCTTGGTACTTTGTTCTAGCCCCAGTTTTGTAATAAGCAAAGGTTGAGAGGAGGATTAAAGCAGGACTTTACAGTAAAAACACAAAACTCCGAGGCTGAGTCTGTTAGAGAGGCTGAGGGTGTAGAATTATAAGCTAGAATTAACCATGAAAAGTCTTTTTATTTCATATAAAAAGGGTCAAATCTATGAATGATATCTCCTGTATGGCAGACAGAGACAATGGCATTCTCTGATAGGGGGGGGGGGTTATGAAATGATTACTAACACTGTTGCAGTTATGACTTTGTGGTGTTGTGGTCAGGAGGGCTGTTGTTTATCATCTACTTCCAGCAGATGACGCACATCTTTTTAGACATTAGGTCAATACAAGTAAACAATCCCCAAAGTGCTGTTCTGAGAGGAACTTATAGTGAATCCCTGCATCCAGCAGCTACCTTGTGCGATCTCCAGCTGCCTCTTAGCATCGCCCAGTGCAGAGAACAGGTCCAGTTTGATCCTGGTCTCGGCGCTGAGGCTGTTCTCCAGGTGCTGGGTCTTCTCCTGCATGGCTGACAGCGCTGACATCAACACCTCCGTGTCCTTCTCATTCTCTTTGTACTTGCGCAGCTCCTTCATGTGACAGGAATCGAACCGAAGTCGACGAGAAACACGAAATATATGTTGGAAAAAAAATACTTACACACTCAACGTCTTACAAAGGAAACCTTTTGACAAACATTTCATCCAGTCAGAAAACCAGAGATCTTACCTGACACTTGCCCTCCAGATCTCGAAGCTGCTCCTCTTTCAGCTTCACGTCCATGTTGAGCTTCTTACACTCTGTCTCCAGATCTCTGATACGACCACGCAGAGAATCAGTGGACTCCACTCTGTTATACAGACAATAGGTTTTATTTATTTATTCTTTTTTTTATTAAAGACGGGAAACTGCTCCACAAGACCACGAGTAGCAGACAAAAGCTGCAAACACTGATACCTCGTTGCAGCAGCTAAAGCGACCGCTCGGGCGGCGGTGGCTTCCTCCATCTTCTTCCTCTTCCTCTCCTCAGCCAGCTGTTTCTCAGCCAGAGCTCGGGCCTCCTGCTCGGCCTTCAGCCTCTTCTCTAACTGGGAGATGGTTTGCTTGTCCTTTTGTTTGGCCTGGACAGCGCTGTGGAGCCTGAAGTACAAAGAGGAATACAGTACAATAAGCCTGGATGGAGGCGTAACCTTGGCGACGTGGAGTTTGACATCTGTGGAGGTTTTACTTCAAAAAGCATCACCAAAAAGAGAAAATGGGAAATGAAGGCATCTGTGAAACGTGGCTTCTGGTCGAATTTATGGTTTCTTTTCTTTTTTTTTCATCTTAAAAAGTTGCAAAAGAAAAGAAAAGGGGAAAAGAAGATGAATATACTTTTATCTTCACTGTGAAGCACTTTGGTAACCTTCTGATTGTTGTAAAGCCTTTTCTATACAGTATATGGTGCAAAAGAGACAAACCAAAGTGTTTTGCATGACCTGCAAAACAAAAAAACTGAACAAGAAAAAAGGATGAAAATGCTGGAAACGTTTTAGACCACATCCACCACCAGCAAACATTTGTGCTGCTTTGGCAGAAAGCGGAAGATGCGTGCACCCACTTGCTCTGCAGCAGCTCGTTGTCCTGGCGCAGCTGGCCCAGCTCAGAGCGAAGGCTTCGGTCCTGGCTGCTCAGAGAGGAAACCTGACTGCGTAGCTCCGACTCCAGCTGCCTGTTGGCCTGAAGATCTGCCTTCAGGCGCTTCACGTCCTGCTCCAGCCTTTAAGGAAAGTCAGCATAGCAACGTTAGCAGACATATTTCCTGGCACACTGTGTATACACACCCAGGTATACTCATATAAAGAATAACCCTGCTTTGATTTATGTGTCTTGCCTAAACTTGCCAAAAAAATGAAACCGATCTACGATGCTATGAGTGTGGAAAGCAGTATCGACGGACGCTGGACGTTATAACATCGGATCTTACCGCAGCAGAGCGTCTGGCTTGCCCAGCTGGTTATTGGGGATGCAGTTTTCCACTGGATCCTTCTGCCCCTTCCCCGCCCCCTTCTGTTTCTTCTCATTCTTATTGGCCGACGAGCCCGGCGGGAGGCTGCCGTTGGTGGAGCTGTGGTTCCTTGGAGAAGAGTTGCTGCCCCCACCTCCGCCGGCATTTTTGTAGTTCTTCCCCGTCCCCCCCATCTCCTCTTTAGAAGTGGTGTGTGTGTTGCTATCAGCGTGTGTGTTTTCTCCCGCCAGGTCGTTGTTCAGTCTCTTTGTCCCGACGTAGTTCTCAATATACTCTGCCTCCTGTAGTTTGGAGTCCAGTGCGTGTATAATACTGTTGTTATTGATTCCAACTGTGTTTTGTTTTTTGCCCTCGCGCTCTTTCCCAGTACTGTCCTTCCCTTTTTCCCGGTACTCCAGTTCTGGTAATGGGACTGAAGTGCTTTTCTTGCCAGGCGGTGCTCCGTTTTGGGACACGACCGTTGGTTCTACCTCTGAGATCCCTTTAGCTAAGGCAGCTGGATGAAAGCAAGCACGTGTCGTGTTAATGCACACATATAAAACGTACTTAACAGATTTAAGCTAAAAGACAACTGGAAACATATTTAGCTATACACAGAGGCTGGACAATGACCTTGATTGAATGCATGATAGAACACAAGGTTGAGACAGCTTCCAGGCAGCAGAAAGCTACATGAAAATTCTCTTATATTTGAGTCAAACAAGGACGTCTAAGAATCGTTATACGGCTGACTTGTTAAGTATTTAATCTGGTGCTTCTTCCTGTTTGGTTCAAGTTGCCTAAATGATGTAATTACTGCTCTGAGACCACCAGAAAAAGTGGTTATCTCTATATCTGAGTTATATTGTGGATTAAAAACAAAACTGAGCAAGCGCTGTGGTTTGTAACAGCAGATTGTTGCATAAATCTAAAAGAAAAACAACTAAGTGTTCTGTGTAAGATGCTGGCAGCCTTTACAACTAGCTGGTAAAACAGGTATATAAAAGGAGTTCAAACAGGTGTATGTGAAGCCTGAACAATGCTTCTTGTACTGTAATAGTTACACAATGAAATGTAGTGACACAGAAAACTGACTATTGAATTAACTGCTTGCATCTTCAACGCTGTTTTATCTTTTAAATGTGAGAATTTGGTGGATTTCTTTATTCTAAGAAACTAAAGAAGGAGTCTATGACTGATTACTGAGCAGAGGAGGTGATGTGACAATATTATCCTGGGATGATATTGTCATGGAGGGTTACTCTAGTCTTTTTCACATGAGATATGTAACATTGATATTCTATCAAACTGTGTTAGTCCTGCAGACAGTTTGCCGGACGCAATAATTTTCATTTGTTCTCTCTCTCTCTCTCTGAACCCTCTCGCTTCTTGTAGTGATCTCTCCTAACATACTTGACAGCCTCATGATCTCGTACGATACCAAAAAGTGTAGCATGGTTTATTTTTGTTGCTACTTTTTTGTTTACTAACTGGTAGTTATACTGGTTTTCCCTGTCTGAGTCCCATGTTTAATATTATTTTAAGGGCAGTTTTGTTTACAGAGACTTTATTATCTATCATATTTATCGTTTTTGGTTTTTATTCATTACAAATTAGACTGAGAGTCGTTTCTATTTATTGTTTTTGGTTAGTTATTTAAAATTTCTTCCAGTTCCAGTGAAAATGATTTTTACAAATGAAAGTTTTATTGCTCTTTAAAAGGGTGTACCTGCATTATTATGGCATTATCATTATATTAGTTAGGTTAATTGGTCACTCTAAATTCTCCATAGGAGTGAGTGTGTGTGTGGATGGTTGTCTGTCTCTCTGTGTTGGCCCTGTGACAGACTGGCGACCTGTCCAGGGTGTACCCTGCCTCTCGCCTGATAATTGCTGGGATAGGCTCCAGCCCACCTGCGACCCTGAATTGGACTAAGCGGTACAGAAAATGAATGGAATGGATGGATAGTTGAAAATTGTCTCAAAATGACAACATTGTCGCTTAGCGTAATATTATCGTTTATCACAATAATTTTTGAGACGATTAATCCCACAGCCATATCAGTTAACGTGACAGGCCTACATGTAGTGCCAAAAAAATTCCTATTAAGCTAACATACATGATGTAGCATGTAAAAAGACAGAAAGAAGAAGCTTTATAGAGATATAAAAAAATTTCAAACAATTCCATCTAATTCATTTGGCTTAGAACAGTGAAAAATCCTGGTACCAACACTAGTTTTCCAAGGTTAAACCATAGAAAACTGCCACAATGTCAAATATCCACCCACGAACTGCTGTTTTGTAGGCAAGGGTTTGACATTTTCATCGTCACTTTTGGCAGGTTTTTTTTAAGCTACAAGTGACCGTATCTGGATGAAGCTAAGAAGAAAACACACGGCTCTCGTGGACACGCACCGTGGCTGACTCATCACAGAAATGCAAGAGGACATTATCAGAGAAGACGAGGAAAAGAAAGAGAAATAAGACAACAGCCAACATTGGACTGACTTTTACTGACAGGAGGGAGCTCAGGGTGCAGGTAGGATGCAAGTTGGATGATGAATTAGTCACCGATAGGGGGCACCTCGCTGAGAAACTATGCCAAAAGTTTCCTAGTACGTCTTTAAATGGATGCATCGTTTACATAAAGTTTTTTTTTTTTTTAAGGCTTAAAAATAGTGAGTACTAGCTTAAACGTTTACTTAGTAGGATCCTTTTCTTATAACCGGACATGCTTGTGAAGCCATTTAAGTAGCCCTGGCTGTTGGAAAGAATGCAGATCCAAGACACTTTACAGCTTTTTTTTCTGTTATTAGTCTGCTTATCTTTTCGCATGTGTGTGTTCAATTTCTCTCCAATATAGTGATAAGATCTTTATGTAAAAGTTCTTGTTCTCACCCTCTTCTGCTTCACGCTCTTGTCTTTGCAGCATCTGCTGCTCTGGCGGTAAAGCTTGCTGTAGAAGCTGCATGTAGAATTCATTCTCCTTTTGTACTTCCTTCTGTTTCCTCAGTCGCATCTTATAGCTAACGTAGCTCTTGAAGCCGAAGCCTAGAGTCACAACTGGATAGCCAATACTAGGAGGTGAGGAGAAATGTTTTAAGTAAACCTTCATTGTATCGTGTATGCTTATATTCAGGCAAGGACATTGTCTGAACTGCTTTCCAAATGTGAATTTTGTTTTTATTTTTGTCACTAATACTGGAAAAAAAAACAAACAAACTACTAGGACAGTAAGAAAACGATATGATAATGAATAATGCATACCAGTGAGCAGCAAAGGGTCGACAGAGATCTACGTGAAAATTCTTCAGATCTTTAAACCGTATGGCAGCTTCGATGTACACAAACAGGATCCACAGCGAAATAGTGGGTAGACAAACTCCTCTCTCTGCACGACAGCGAAAAAGAAATGTACTCTTAGGTGTACCGTTGAAAAGAATTGGCAGCAGTTTATTTCTTGTCAGTTGCTGCTTTCTTTGAGATCAAAGTAGCAACTTAGCTGCCAGAGCAAAAGTGAATTTCCTGATTAGTAAGAACCCACCAAAAGATTATACTAACCTGTGTGCCAGACATACTGGACCCATACGTAGGTGCTGGCAGCAAAAAACAGCCATTGGACGGGGATGAAAAGGAGGCATATGATGTCTGATGTAAACGCCACACATACAAAGAAGACAGAGAATGCCTAAATGGAGGAGAAAACAGACACAACTTTTGATCTCTGATGCTTCAAGCCATCTCCAGTGCAGGTTAATACCAATGGGAAAGACATAAGGCATGGTCATATGGAAAAGCTCTTACCAGCCCCTGATATCTGAAGGAGTCGTAGACGCTTCGAATGAAGAGCCAGAAGGGCCACAGGTACTCAAACCTGAACTCCAACACAAAGTCAGCCAGTAACACTAACACCCACACCACCAGGAACTTCAGGTACAGGAACGTACTGTAAAGGACATACAGAGATTAGAAAATTAAAAAATAAACAAGCGAATGAGTCCAAAAAATGTCATAACACTGGGCTTTTTGTAGATTAGGTGGTCGAATGACACTCATGTGGACCTCAGGTTTATACAACAGGTTTTCTGTGTTTATATAATCCACATTTTCAGTGTTGTTTATAATGTTACCTCTAGATTTGAAGGCAGACAATCAATGAGGCAGCAGTAACCACAAATATGAGACACACCAAACAATAATGATCTGTTTCTATACAGGAGTCTGGAGTACAGAGTAATGTTTATACCCACAAGTAAGGTAGAGGGGTCCAGAGCAGCACAGTATGTCATGTCTGGACATGTTGCCCGGCACAGCTGCTTCTCATTTTCTGGCTTTCCATCAATCAATTTTGAGGACAGATGTTCTTGTTGCAACAAGTTATTAAAAAAAAGTCTTACACGTTGCATTGTTTCATTGACGTAAATTTACCCCTCAGTCAGACAAAGCACACGTGAAAGCCCCCGTGGATATATATATATATATATATATATATATATATATATATATATATATATATA
>JAOXYM010000018.1:6258098-6276477 GCA_028567055.1 Leptatherina wallacei
ATCCACGGACCTATTGATGTCTACCTCTGCTCTGATAAACCCATCCACATGACATCTACGGAAAAAGGCACCAGAAGCAGCCACTCCAACCCAACTACCCGTGGGAATGACGTCTTCCTCCCTCTGCCTTTGTTGTCCTTCATCCAGGTGTCCTCTGAAGGTGAGCCCTCTATTTAATGATTTGAAGTCTTAAACTTCTGTCGCTCGTCTGCTTTCTTTCCCCCCGTGTCTCCTAATCCACCTCACTGTTATCTTTCCAGAAGATCTTAGCAATATTCGTGGAAACAATAGTTCCTCAAACCCGCAGTCCGAGTCGACACAACACCCGTCACTGGTTGCCGTCGCCCCTACGCCCAACACCAAAGTCCAACATTTTTCCACTCCACCTTTGGCCTTCTCTGTAGAGGGAAGCGACTACCTCCTGAGCCTGGCTAACAACGAAGGCATCACTGACTTCTTCTCAGCCAACTCGGACCAGTCGCCAATGGATGTACCGCTCACCTGAACAGATGTTTTGGGGGGTACACCTTTACAATCCTAGGGGATGCAGCAGAAGAGCTAAGCGTGAAAGCAAATGTGTTGTTTTGGATATATTTGCATTTGTATCATTGGAATTTACTGACCCGGGGAACGTGGAAGAGGCTGTGACCCATAAATATCAGAGTGGAGTTGTGCGATTCTTCTGAGTTTTAGTCTAGGGAAGCGGTCGGTTTCAGAGCCGTGCTCCGCGTTTGGGACCTTTTTCAGCAGTCGTCTCCAAAGTGTGAGGATTACAGTCTGAAACGGGTCTTTAGCCAGCGGTCCGGGGATCATTTTTGTTATTGGATTTTATAGGGAACCTTCTGAGCAAATTGGTTTAAAGGCAAAAACTGTTTGGTTGTCCAAAGCCCCACTGTTTCCTCCTCATCAGTTGTTCCTTCTGTAAGGAACACACCAATTCAAAGAATTATTAATGAGTTTAATACCTTTTTATCCAATGAGATTAACCTCATATTTGTTTGTGTGAGGATTGTTCAAGATTTAAAACCCGGTTTGTTTTAATAAAAACGACCGATAATTGACTGTAGTTCATTTTACAGTGAAATTAATGGCTTTAGATTCATTCATTGACCTTTTAAGCTCAGCCTGAAAATCGTAGTTTTGTTCAAGCTTCCCAAAGTTTGACATTGTGTATATAAAGATTGCAGCAGTGAAAAGTTACATGACAGCATTTCTGATATTAATTGTCTCGGCTGGTAATTTGCTCATGTAGCGGTGCAGACGGTCTTCCCTCTGGGAGCTGTTAACCGGGGATGAATAGTCTTCTGATGACGCACTGAACCGATGAAAGCATGAACTTTTTTTTTTTTTTTTTTCTGCCTGGAGAAACCTTTCTCTATTCCATTTTAAGGACCTGTCCTAGTTTTCAGAACATTTTAAATTGTGACAACTTAATATGTTTCAGGTGAGCGCAGCTCTGAGGGCGTTTGCTCCTTCGCAGCAGACACTTTGGCTGTCACGGCAGGAAAAGCTCAGGTGGATTTGGTAACATTAAAGATAAGTGCTTTCCATTTAGGTCGACCTATCCACAGTTTCTGCTGGCCATAAGTCGGATCGATCTGCAGCCACAACCAAACAGTTTTTCCTCACTTTTCTTTTAAAATGAAGGTTGGACTGGGAGAGCGACAGACTAAAATGGGATGCTGTTTGCAGCTGATCTCGGGTTGCACAAAACAAACTGAGGTTTTAAAACGACGGATTACTGTTGAAAAAAAAGGTGTTAAAAGAGAAGCTTCTTATATTTGATTTTGTTGTTCGAAAATGCTCAAATCAGTGTAGAAATGGAGGCTCTGATGATCTGTGCTTTGTGAGATGATCCATCATATGATTTTTTTTTTGTGTGTTTGTGTTTCTAGCAGCGGTTCAGATCTTTGTATCATGGATTCTCTGGTTCTCCACTGGATTTTTTTTTTGTTACTTGAGAACCTCTTTTATGTCCAGAGTGCTTTGCACCAAATTTGTGCCTTGTGCACCGTTTATATTCATATGGCCTGCAGAGTTAAAACAGTCAAATAAAGGAAAATGTATGCGGTTAAATGTTTTAAAAAAACATTTTTTTTTATTACTGATTCCAAACGTTGTGCAAATCTTGCAGGACATTATCAAGCAAACATTTTTAGTTTTCCAATTATTCAAGGTGAAGTTAGAAATGTATTCCTGCACACTTTTTTATCGTTTATGAGAATCTGTAGGTCATTAAATGTTAAATGCTTTGGGTTGTAAAAAGCTTTACAGTTGAGTTTGCAGCAAAGGGTGTGATCTTTATATTTTAAATTCATAACACTAGTATTTCCACCACTCACACTGAAGTATTCATGTAGTATTTGACCATCTTACATTGACCAGAGATGAAAGTACTGAGTAGCAATTAAACCCTCTTCAACCCTCAAGCTTTTGGAGAGATTAATAAATCATGTTCAGCAACCTGTGGTTAATTAAGTAATTCACTTGGACCGCATTTCAGAAAGAACCCTTGTACTTTCTACTCTGCTACATCAGTTTCACAGCTTGAGTTACAAATGTCTAGAGAAGTTGGACATTTTTTCTAAAGTGCAAGAAAATGTGTGGAATTTGTGGATTCATTTGAACTTTTAAGAAAGATAACTTCAAGAAATTTTGTCTGGTTTTACTGATCATTTTTACAGTATTTATAAAATGTAAAAATGAAGCAAAGAAAGGTAAAACAGTTCTCTGAATGAATGTACATTTAACTGATGACAGGTAAGGGTGCCAAGATTGGGTATAAAAGAAACTTGCACCAAAGTCTGTCCATCATGGACGAGTTGTTACCAATTTGAAACAAATCAAGACAGACAATCATTTTCAAAATATAATTTTACTTAATTCAACATCACAAAGAACTTTGACTATATACATAATACTGTAAAAAGATTTGGGAAGTTGGGGTAGATTTGAATGTGTTAAGACTAAGGATGGAGAACACCGGTGGATGTTCATGACCTGGCTCTACAGCATGAGAAACCATCATGCCGTCATAATCCATATTATCAAATACAATGAAGATATCAGTGAAAATTGAAAACCATTATAGCGAGGGGGCGGAGAGTAACTGAAGTAGTAAATTACTGGCTGGCAAATTTTCCCAAATATTTGGCATCATTAATAAAAGAAAGTTGTTAAAACATGTATGATTTTGTGTGAATTATTTAATTGACATATTACAGTAGAATAGTCACTGGGTGATTCATTCTGATAAAAAAAAGATAATTTAAAAAATGCTGTAATTTTATGTTGAATATGTAGATATTGTTAAAAGAAGTATTCACCCTGATTTCATTCACATTTAAACTTTTTATTCATGTTTATGCATTGATTTAACCATTATTATCGCTTAGAAGAGATATAAAAGGCTAAATGAGTAAGGGCAGGACCAAAGGGGTGCCTGGGGAGCCATGGGTCACCCTTAAAATGCCACCAAAAGTTTAAACGACTGAATTCCAACAAATATCTTATGTACCCAGTGTAAGCTGACCTTTACTTGGATAAACCTCAGACGCCCAAGAACAAGTGAACTCAGTACATTATTCATCAACAGAACATGTTTTCCTTCTGTTGCCAGATGCATGAAACACAGCAAAGGATGAAAAGTGTCTTTCCAGCATAGAAATGAGCATAAATGTGCTGTCAAGTTAAATGAAGGACTATTCAAGATCCTGATATTTAATGATATGGAATTTTATAAGTGACTCTAAAATGTGACACTAATGAAGTTGTTGATATCAGGAAACAAAAAAAATTTTTTTTGTGGTAATTGGGAACCACACCAGCAAGTTGAGATGACATATCTATAACTAACTGCACATGTTCAATGCAAACATATTCTTGATCACGAGGCAGCATTTGATTATACGGGTTATATGAGTAATAACAGTTGTCATTCTAGATTGTTTACATTTAATGCATTGGATGTAAAGGTCGAAAATTCACCAGTTGTGATGAGTGGACTAATTTAATTGGCCTGGTATGCTAAATAAACACTGATAAAGATTCTGATTGGGCTGTCGTTTTTTACTATTGTCATTGAAGTATCTCAAGCCTTATTATATACATCAGAATAGGGATGAAGCTGGTGGCCAGGTTGATATCTGATTGGATACTGCTCTCTCAGGTGACTGTCAAGTCACTGGAAGAGGAGGACAGAAACGGCTTTCCAGACCTGCATTGATCCCCAGTATCATTACCTCATGTTGAAGTAAAGTTCAAAGTAGTTTCTTTATTAGTCATCCTTTAAATATACTGACATTTGGCTAAACAACCACTCATGTTATGAAATGCTATTAACTGAAAGTGTCCAGACATCGTCTTTTACTTTGACATGTCCTCTTTTTAAGAGCTAATGCGAAGCCATTCAAACTTGTAGTGAGAAGTTTTAACTCCCTCACTTTCTCTGCGGATTTGCATAAACACATTAAGACCAGGTTTATGTTTTGGACTTGATGGCTTTGACAGCTTGGAGAATAAGCTTTTCTGGAGTTTTACATCTGATATAACGTTACCTCAGAGCTGTAGCGGACATTTATCGGCTAGTGCCCATGTCATAAGAGCGGAAATGTTGCAGGACGTCTTTTTGACTGAATGCACAAGGAATGTTCCAGACAGGTCGCAAAACAAAGACATCCTATCTTGTTTCGGCAGCCGACTTATCCGGAACATTTCCTCATATCTGAATGTGGCCGGGACGTAAAAAGTCTGCGAGGAAGTGATAGGTTTGAAAAGACAACTCTGGTAAAAGAGTGGATGGACTTTACCGCAAATATTCCGCAATGCAAGTCTGAAAGCAGCTTGAGTGTCCAGTATCTAGTAAAGCTAGAAAAGGCATACGGGTAAATGTAAATGCACGGAAGAACTACAGAAAAAATTCCCTTTTTCATCCTGGTGGTGATGCATGGGAAGCTCAGTGCAGGACATGCAAAGCAGCGTCCTGGAAGCTACCATCAGTTCTGCATAAAGACACAGGTGTTTTTCTTTCTGCTAGGGGATTCCCAGATCATCACATCCACATACTGCACCCCAAAACAACCAACTTACCTTTCTATGGACCTTTTTGAACTTCTTGCAAATATTTCCACTTGGTGATCCAGATTGTTGATGTAAAAAATGTTTTTATCTCATGTGTCTCAGTCATCACAGAAGTGTACATGAGTGTGTATATGAGGGGAACACAGCCATTTTCTTTTTTTCTATATGGCCCCCCTGATAGTCTTGCCCACCCTCTGGCCCCCGCTTTATAAAAGTCTAGCTTCACCACTGCATCAGATGACTATTTTGTGGTAATAAACAGTTGAATATGTCCTGAAAATCTAGATTTTTTCTTTTTTAATATTAGCAAAAGAAAATGTTACAAAGAATAGACATTTCATCATTTTAACATTTGAGAATAATTATTTGAAAAACTAATTAGAAATAGATATGTTTTAAAATCCCTGGAGGCGCAGTTTACCCACAGCCACACAAGGGCCCGACTTGTAGAGATCAATGGTTCGACATTGATAAAATCCTGATTTTTGCTGTTTGGATCCCAAACTTCAGCTTGTGGTTTCCTCTCTGACTGACCTCCTGCATGGTAAGAAGGGTCAGTGTTCAGTCATACTCAACGCGGAGCCCCGATGTAGTGTTGATATGGTGACACTAGGAGGCAGTGAGACCCCACAGAATCCCCAATGAGCAGTGCGTTCACCAGTTTGTGTTGTTTTCAAACTGTGAGATAAAGTATTACCCATGTCTCTTTGTAACATCACCTTCATTGATTCAAGTTGAAATGGATTGAGGTAAAACTGTATGGTACATGTTTCGTGTAAAATAAGAAAGATCAGAAGATGTCATTGATTCCAGTGGGAACACCCACATGAGATGTCAGCCACAAACATCACCTTTTGAGCTGTTGTAACTAATTAATCATATTCTAATGACTTTAGTATGAACAGATCGTGTCTGACGTGGTTGTGTGAGAGTTTGTCGCTCCATCAAGTTTGCAACAATCATCTTCTGAAGATTGGAGCTTCAGTTTTTGTTTTTTTAGTATCTCTATTAGTCTATTTCCCATCTTGTGGTAGCATGTGAAATAATCATCAACTGTTTTGCTTGCTTTTCATCATGATTAAGTGCAAAATTCATTGCTCTAAAAGCTTGGATAGATTTCTAAACGTGGCAGTTATCACTGTGCAATCAAGATATATATATATATTTTTTTTATTAAGTAAAGTTAATGTGAAATAGAAGATGCCCTCTGATATGCCTTGAACTTTTTCCCGCTTGTTTACTAAATTCAGAAATCTCTGTCCCTTCCTCTCTTTGTCTGAGCCACAGCATCTTAGAAAAACACATCATCGCCTCAACATGATGATGTAATCTTTCAAGTGTCTGCAGCATCCTGACAAGACCATAGATGGCAGTGTTGGACTTGAAAAACCCCTCCTGAACCCAGTCAACCCAGTTCCCTACAAACAGTGGCACACAACTCAAGAGTTCATGGAAAGTCACTGGATCATTGCTGGTTTTGATGTTTGGTTCTAGTGTTTTTTTTTTTTTTGTAAAACTAAGATGCATGCATAGAAATAACAAAAATAATAATATTGATTTGGCTCATATTGATCAGGCCTGACGTCTGAGCCCCAGTAAGGTTCAGTCATTATAGCTGTCAATCAGCCAATCAATCGGTCAATGAAGTTTAATTTTTAAAAGAGCTTTTCTTTGTCATCTAAAAGCAAATGATGCACAGTTGTGGGGGGGAGTTGAAGTGCTGAACAAAATACACAGATGGTTAGACTTAAATGGTGACATAGGACTAAGTCACCACTTAAGACTCTGTCCCTCAGGGGGTTTAGGAGTGATTCGGGGCAAGTGCAATCCACCCTGGCACTGTAGGATGATACGCTTGTCCCGGCTGTTTCGTTTCACCCAAAATATGACACTTGTTCCTGCACCACACTGTCCTCAGCTGGGCTTTTGTTTTGACTGCTGTAATGTGGCGAGGCAGGGAGCGAGGAGAGAACAAAAATGGGAGAGGGTTAAAGCAGGGGCGTAATAGCAGGAGAGAGAGAGTGGGAGAGCGTACTACTCGTCTCTCATTGGCACTGAGAGCACGGCGTCTTTTTACGCAGCGCCCATCCCAGCCAATCGGCTACCTTTGCTATATTTTGGGTTTATGAATGAAATGATGAGTGAGAAAGCAGCACAGGAGTAGTTTGATTCATCACCCACAGCTCGGGGTGTAAAGTGTATATCAAAGAGACGGGTGCACCTGTTTGCAGTGCAGTCTGACTCAGAGGGGCTGTGGACACAACATGAATGGATGACAGTGACCGTTTGTGAAAGAGTCAACCGCTGGCACACCTCTATAGGTCTTTGCAAAGCAGATCCTTAAAAGATTGGTGTCCCAGGGCAAACCTGTTGCCTGTTACACTCAGATGTAGAAGATGCTCATTTTGCATGCTTGTTGGATTTTTTTGTCTAGTCTCGTGGAGTAAGAAAACATAAGATAGTCACGGTAAAGGCAAGGCAAGTTTATTTGTAAAGCACATTTCCTGTTCAAGACAATTTAAAGTGCTTTACATAAAACATTAAAAGCATTACAGATGGTGCAAAGAAAGTATTTAAGAGCAGAAAAAGACATCAACAAAAAGCAAAAAATCACAATAAAATCATTTTAAAAAAAGTTACCGTACAGATTTCATGCATAGGCACATGAGAATAAATGTTTTGAACCTGGATTTAGAGACACACCCCTGGGGGATTCAGGGGCCACTTGCTGAGATTCATAGCAGCAAAGTAACTCCGGCCTTCTAAGACCTGAACCAGTTAAGGACCGCTCCAGAAAGTCCCACACAGTTTTCCAGCCTGTGCAACAGGATTCTGTGATCTACAGTATCAAACGCTGCGCTGAGATCCAGCAGAACCAGGACTGAAACTGGACCAGAATCAGTTTTCAACCTAATGTCATTTAACACCTTGACCAGAGCTGTTTCAGTGCTGTGATGGTGTCGGAAGCCTGACTGAAGTTAATAAAAATTTTCACTTTCATTTAAAAAGTCATTTAGCTGGTTGAATATAACTTTCTCAATGATCTTGGATATAAAAGAAAGGTTAGCGACGGGTCTATAGTTGTTCATTATAGAGGCGTCTAGAGTCCCTGTAAAAACAAATTACACCCTGTTCCACTTCAAAGGTTTTACCTTTTACAGCATCAAAATGATCTTTTAGTCCCAATGAAGTAAATACAACCTCAAATGAGCAACAACTTATATGTAATTGTTTATTGTTTATTTAACAAAAACTAAGCCAAAATGCAAAAAGCAGTGGGTGAAAACTTAATATTAACTTAGTGCTGTCATGTGAATTAAGATGATAAGTGGCCAGGTGCTGCTGATAAAATGCACTTTAGGTATTGTACATATACAGGGCACTTTATATGTTACATCTGTTCAACTGCTTGTTAGCACAAATAGCTAATCAGTCAATCACATGGTAGCCACTCAATGCATTTACTGTAGTCATGTAGACATGGTCAAGATGGCTTACTGAAGTCCAAGCTGAGCATCAGAATGAGGAAGAAAGAGGATTTAAGTGACTTTGAACGGAGGAAAATGGGCAGACTGGTTGGAGATGATAGTGGGCAATAGCAACCTAAATAACTACTGTTTCCAACCAAGGTATGCAGAACGCCATCTCTGAATGGACAACACATCCAACCTTAAAGATGATCTACAGCAGAAGAAGACCACACCAGGTGTCACTTCTGTCAGCATAAGAACAGGAAACTGAGGCTACAAGTTGGACAGACTCAGATAGAATTGGAAAATAGTCATTTTGATTTGTTTAGTTATTTTACATGATTTTATTATGATTTTGGCAAGCCCTTTTAATCATGTCTTAATATGGTTTATTTCTCTTTACAGTCTTTTGTGTATGATTTAATGCTACTTCTGCACCCTGCTGTAATGCTTTTAATGTTCAATGTAAAGCACTTTGAATTGTCTTGTACTTGAAATGTGCTATACAAATACACTTTCCTCGCCTTGCTAAAAAAATATTGGAAAAATGTTGCCTGATCTGATGAGTCCCCATTTCAGCTGCAACATTCAGTAGTAGGGTCAGAATTTGGTGTAAACAACATGAAAGCATGGATCCATCCTGCCTTGTATCAATGGCTCAGGCTGGAGGTGGGGGTCTAATGGTATGGGGGATATTTTCTTGCACACATTAGACCCCTTGGTACCAACTGAACATCATTTATACACCACAGCTGAGTACTATTGCTAACCATGTCCATCCCTTTATAACCACAGTGTAGCATCTTCTGATGGCTACTTCCAGCAGGATAATGCACAATGCACAAGGACAATGCATAAAGCTCAGATCATCTCCAACTGGTTTTATTGAACTTGACAATGAGTTCCCTGTACTCCAATGGCCTCCACAGTCACCAGATCTTAATCCACCAGAGAACCATTAGGATGCGGTGGAACAGGAGATTCTCATCATGGATCTGCAGGTGATGAATCTACCAAGATTTTTATTTCAAACATTTCTTGAATATTTCCTCATTTTAGTGTTGAGAATGTTAGTACATCATGACTTAACACTCCTAATTTTGATTTCAGCCACCCTTACAATGGCAGCGGGTCTCCTTACTGTTGCATTCTAAATTAACATATTTAGCGGAGCTTTAACTGGTAGCGTGTAGCGAAATTCATAAACAGAGAAGAAAACAAATGACACAAGATGCTGGTTAGAATTTGTTAACAATACGCATCAAAGTTTCCTCATCTACACTGGAGGGTGGTCAGTGTGTCTTTGTACACCACTATCACAAAACAATACCTCAAGACATCCACAAGACTCAGTAGTGAGAAATCATTGCATCTGTGTCCAACTTGGGTAAAAACAGAGCACATTTGTTTTATAGTTTGTTATTTGCATGTAATTTGCAGCTTTCATAGCTTGGGATGCTGATGCATACAACTTGGCATGGAAAAACCTCTCCAGTGGTATCAGGAAGCAAAGAGGAAGTACGGCCAGAAACTGAACAGTCATTTCATGGATACTGATGTCTCAAGGCTGCTATGACAGGGCTTCAACACTATCATTGTAAACAAGCCCCCACTCATACTGACCAGTCACAAAGATCCTACTCTTCCAGACAGACTCAGTAACAATGAGGCACAGGCACCCACAGCACCGACCAGTGAGCTGGCACTCCAGGTGACAGCTGCCCAAATGAGGAGCATCTTCACCAGAGTTAACCCACATATGGCAGCAGGACCTGACAACATTCCTGGATGAGGGGTAAAGGAGTGTAGGAAGCAGCCAGCAGATGATTTTGCAGACATCTTTAATATCTTGCTCATATCTCGAGAACTGTCAACCTGAAGAGTGTCACCATCATACCGTGCCAAAAGGTCAAACCCTGGCTGCCTTAATGACTATCGACCCGAGGCCCAACGCCAATAGTCTCAAAGTGTTCTGAAGGGTTGTTTTATGGCACATCAAGGCTCAACTCACTGCAGACTTAAGGCCCATTTATGTTCTAGATATTGAGCCTTCCGTCCGTTTCCTGCATCCTTTACATTCATAATTTGGTCTGTTTTCAGAGAGCAAACGGATGCGTCCCCCAACATTGTTTTTTTTTATTGTTTCTTTGTTTGTTTTAAATTTTGTTTTTAGATTAAACTGTCAAGTAAAAAAAGGGGCAGTTAAATGTTTTTTTCTGCTCCTTTTCATTCTTGTTTTTAGGTGATCTTTGATCTTTCTGTTGTTGTTGTTGGACTGTATAAAAAATGAATTAAATAAACTAAACTAAAAGGAAGCAGTACCTCTGGAAACCGTGGGGGCAGTGTCGAGCAGTATAGCTGATGTGTGACCAATGAAAGGAAGAAGAAGAAAAAAAAAGCAGCCAAAAATGTTTTAATGGCTGCAAAGACCACCACTGTCTACTGTGCTGCCTCTTTTTATATTTCTTTCCTATGATGTGTGTTATCATGATCTCCTCCACCGTCACTTGGTTTGTTTTTGTCTGAAACTGATATCAAAACTTGGAGGTGAACTCTGCACTGCCTTGTGGATATATTACATAACAACTACGTCAACATAAAGGATGCATGGAAGTATGGGAGCAGTGATTTTTGAGACGGACATAACTATACATGACATAAAGGAACCTTTAAACCCCCTAAAGTTTGCATACAGATCCGTCCATCTGCACTGAATTACACCTCACCCTGTCACACCTAGAGGGTAAAAACACCTACAGTATGTAAGGCTCCTCTTCACTGACTTCCTCAGCTTTCAACACCATCATTCCAAGGTGGAACGGCTGCCACAAAAGAGAGGGTGGAGGACAGTGAGACCTGCCATTGCAGAGAGGGGTCAGCTCAATCAAGTTCCTGGGAGTCCACCTGGCAGATGACCCCACCTTCAGCCCCAACACCGTTCCATTGTTAAAAAGGTTAATCTGCGTCTCCAACCCCTCTGTTGCCTGGAAAAAGGCGGCCTCTCCACCCAGCACCTTGCCATCTTCTACAGTGGCGCTGTGGAATCATTGCTGACATACAGCCTCATGTCATGGTTCAGGAACTGCAAGGCAGAGGAGAAGCACCACCTAAGCAGATTGTCAGAGCCCCTTTTCCTTCCCTGGAGGAGATCTTCTACCAATGTTGCATGTGCAAGGGCTGTCAACATCATCAGAGACTGTCACCAGCCTTCCCACAGCTTGTTTTTCCTACAACCATCAGGGAAAAGATGCATAAGCTTCCACACAAAGTCAGCCAGGATGCTGCACAGTGTTTTTCCCACAGGCAGAGAAACAAACTGTAACCTGACCCTCTGCCATACCTCCCCCAGCAAACTTGGACAATGTTAAAAAAAATTTAATTTTTTTTTTAACTGGAGTGTTTTATAGTAGATTTGGTTTTTACTAATGTCCAATGCAATATTTTAAGTCCTTTTTGCACTTTAAAAAAAACAATAATTTGTATACACTACCAGTAAAAAATTTGGACACATTTTCCAATTGGATTTAATGGGAAAATGTGTCCAAACCTTTGACTGGTTCTGTACATGACCATAAAAATCTAATAATTCCGGGGTAATCCGATAATTTCAATGATTTTTTGTCTTAACCTATGCGCTATGTTGTGACAAAATGGGGGCTTGTCCGGGCTTTGAACCCGGGACCTTTTGCTTTGATTTATTAAAGCAAAACTAACATGAAAAGCAAACCAAACCAGAAGAAACCAAGCCCTGGGGCGAAGAAAGCAAAGAGCAGAGCGAGCTGCCTGGAATCCTGGAGCCGTTATGTCCTAAGGCTCCCAGGCACTCCAAATCAGGGTGAACAACCAATCAGCAGCCCTGGAACAACTCAAAAGAAAATAATCAATAAAACATGCACAGAGCATGTTCGCTAGACTCGGTACAATTGGGGGTTCGGTTCAATTGGGGATTGCAACACTCAGCCTGTCCGAGTTTGCTTTCATACTGCACCAAATCTTTTAAATAATGTATTCCCATATTTGCCAGAGGTGGCGCTGCATTTAGAATTACTAAAGGAGAAGACAACACAAATTTCAAATTACATCAGACCCTAACTGTTTTTGGTTAAGTATATTTTATCTCAACTTTAGCGTGTTCTTCTGTGTCTGAACACAAGACGTTTCTTCTGGCCATAACCACCCATCGTTCGGCACATGGGGGCCCCTAATTGACCATCCAACTAAAGGGTACTTAGCACATCACTCCTTGGGTATTTATGATTTTTTTTTCCTTTAAGTTTCTTTAAGGAAAATAAGCCAAAACACAAGTAAAGTTCTGACAGCACCTTCCCCTCAGGTTAAGTGTCTGGGTGTCATCCTCGATGACAGCACACAGTCATTCCTCCGCAACATAAACCCACTTTGCCCCTCCCTCACTGTCCACACTGCCTCCATCCTTGTCCACAGTCTTGTTACCTCCAGGATCGACTATTACAACTCCCTCCTCTTTGGTCTCCCCCAGAACTCCCTCCATAAGCTTTAACTGGTCCACAACTCTGCTGCCCGGATCATAAAAGGAACCCTATCTTTTCTTCACAGCACCCCCATCCTGAACCAGCTCCACTGGCTCCCAGTCAGCCAAAGAATCAATTTCAAACTCCTCCTGTTCACCTTTAAGGCTATTCATAACCTCGCCCCTCCATATCTGTCTGACCTTCTCCAGATCGCCACTCCTGCCTGCTCCCTCAGATCCTCACTGTGCCCTCTGTGCTCAGCACCATGGGGAGCAGAGCTTTAAGCTACTCTGTCTCCAAACTCTGGAACTCTCTACCACCCGATATACAAAATATTACCTCCCTCCCAATTTTCAAATCTAAACTCAAGACTCAACTGTTCAACATCACCTACTCACTCTAACCACAACTACACTGTTTCTTCTCTATGCTGATTTTATCCATTGTTGTTTTGTTTGTTGTAAAGTGTCCTTGAGTTTTTTGAAAGGCACTTTTAAATGAAATGCATTATTATTATTATTATTATTATTATTATTATTATTAGTATGACATGATTAAGGAATAATAACATATAATCATACTAATATAATAACTCATCGTTATAATTTCAGCATATTAACATAGGAAATTATAGATGTGGACCTACACAGGCTATTTAACGGCAAGGTGTCTTTGAAGTCGTTAAACTGACATTTGAATATGTAAATGTAAAAGAATTGTAACAATTTGGCTTTTTTACAGCTGCAAAGAGACTATCCACAAGAGAATAAATAAACTAATATGGTTCTGATGCAAGGAAATTATTGTTCACAGTGGTGAAAGGGATTAACAATTCAATTTAGATGCATTTTAGACATCTTTTCACTCAAAAGTGCTCATTGGTGAGTTTGGGGAAAATTAGTTTGACTGTATTAATATCGAAGAAACGCACGAGTCCTAGCATAGAAAACTTTCACTAATAAAGAACTCAAAGTCCAAAAAGAAACATAAAAAAAGAAAGTTTACCTTTAAATTCCTTATCTTTTTCAAAGCTATTCATCCTATTATTCACACATTTTAGGTTTCTCAAGGTCGGTAATTTATGAATGCACAAAGTTCAGTTAAATAGAAGTTGTGCGGTTACATCCACATGGCCCAGTCTTCAGCTACACCATCTCAAGGAGTCGCCTTCATGGATGGGTGCACCTCCTCCCCAGAGGAGACTGTTTGGCTGTGAGATGTACCTTTATTGATCTCCCAACGTGGAAATCATACATACCTGCAAGCTCCGTCCTTTCCTAATGGAGCATTAACATTGACAGGCTTACAGTGGAGCCTTTGGCATGCTAGAAAAAACATTTATGTATCTTTTTCTATTTGAAAGCAGAGTTTGCCTTTAAAGTTCAACTAAAATGCTAGATTTAAATCCATCCTGAAAAAGGATACACAGCAGAAGTTGCTGCTAGTTTCTTTAAATGGAGACATCAGAGGGATCAGTTCCCTGCTCCTGTCTGCAGGAATCCATACTGCAGGTTGGTGTATGGATTGAACATCAGAAAAAGTCATTTTCTTCTGTCACATGCTAGTTGTGGGCTTGTCTGCTCAAAGATTTGACCTCTCCCCAGGAGGCCTTAGCTTTAGATTCGCTCTTAAGTGTTAATATGACCCTGGCCATATTGCCATATTTATATGTGGGCTTTATACTGTGGGGCCTTCATCTCGAGGGGGGGGGGGGGGTTTTGGGGCAGTACTCCAGATGATGTAGGAGTTGCGCACAGCTGGGTCCTGGCTTTGGTGAATGTGGAGCGGCTGGAATGTAATGTCTGGTTGCTTCTTGTTCGCTGGTTTGAGGTTTGTATTTTTCCTCTCCTGCGCCTGACTGAGCTGTGTGGGTGTATAATGCTTCAGCTGTTGTGATGACAGCCTCATGACCTGTTGTGAACCCTGTCCACCACTCCACCCTGCTCTCCTGTGGCTATTTACTTTCTTTAGTTCCACTTGGATAGATCAAATATTTGCATAGACAAAACCAGACGTGAACCAGAGCCCATAGGCTTCTAGCCTTTAGCCAGTAGAGACAAAGACCATCAGTTGTCATTTGCATGTAATTTGCATCAGATCCCCCTGTGACTGTTTGCAATGTCAGGAGGCCAAATTAACCAGTGTTCCGTTTTAGCCTGATTTACATCTCATTTGCATTAGAGTTGCTTAACTAGGGCTACTTAGCTGAGTGACCCCTGCGGAAACTCCTTACCTCACGTTCAGAAGAAGCAGATAGCGCGACCGGCTAATTTCATTAAGGGAAACAGCCGTTTGACTGAGAGAGTGCCTTTGGATGTAATCATTAAAAGGGACGATGGCTTGCAAGCTGTTTGTAATCAGGCTGTTTTTACGTGCATATGGGCATTGTGTCATATTTACTGTAAGGATGAAAGATTAGGTGTGGAGGGGATAGCAAGCCGCATCAATCTCACTCAGCATCTTAGAGCAGGCACATTAATCATTCCATCTACTGAAAATCATCCCCATCACACACAGGGCCACAGTGTGCACACATGGCGACGATCAGTGGCTGCCGGAATGGACAGAGGGAGAGTTAGTGGCTCACTGAGCACAAGCACCACAGCCAATACTTCTTCATTGATCCTAGGAACTTGGACTGGATCTTAGATGGCGTTTTGTCTTGCTAATGTGTTCATATGGCGGCACCAGGCTGCGAGAAGTCCCAGCACACGGAATGGGCCAAATCGTTTAAATTCTGCCTCTCCCAAGTTGATCACATATCCCTTTTCCAGTGAGGCTCCTGCTTTCCCTCGTTTTTCTCTCCTTCTCCGATCATCCCCTCTCTCTCACATCCGGTTTTATTTATAGAGGGCAAGAGAGCATCCCAGGCAGATGGATTCCCTTAGATATTATGTGGCGGATTTCAATAAGGAGAATCAATTCTGGTTTGTTTGCGGAATCAAACCTGCACTGCAGACTAATACACAGACATCAATCGCTGCAATATATCACCCGCAGAAATTTCATCATGATGTTTGTTTGCTTTGAAAAAGAAAAAGGCGAGACATTGAAGTTAGAAATCAAGCGGATACTCCACAAGGAATCATTGGCCTGCTGCTCGGTTTAGGTTTTTCTTTAAGTATTACCTCCACTTCTACTTCTGTTTATTTCATAAAAAGAAAAAAATGTTACATCTAGATTAAAGCATAAGGATAACCAACTTGTGGCTCTGTCATCTAGCAAGGTCGTATGCATCCATGTTTCCTGTTATGTGTATTGGTCCTCCTCTGAGTCAAGCATCTAAGGATAGTGGACGTCATTTGCTGTATGGTTTGTAAAGCCCCTTAAGGGAAATGTTTGACTTATAATGTATTAATTAAAACCATTTGACTAACAGAAAACTAAGCACACACAGAATCATCTTTAGCAGCACTAATTCGAAGTAACCCTTTTCTGTATGACTTTATCAGTCCCTCACACTGGTCTGTGGGCTTATGGTTTAGTTTTTCTGTCTCTGCGTCCTATGTCTTGATTAATGTTTTATTCTTTGGAGTTTATTGCTTTGTGTATTATGTTCAATTTACATCCTGCTCCCATCCTGGTTCCTTATTGTCACACCTGCTTTTTGTTTTGTAATTAGTCCCTCTTTATTTATGCTTCAGGTTTTCTTTTCTTCATTTCCAGTTCATTTTGTTGTGTTAGCATGTGGTGTTAAAAGCTTGTACTTGTCAGTTTGTCCTATTATTCTCAGAAGTCTCCCTTACCCAGTCTTTCAGTCATCCTACTTCTACCTAGTGATGGCCAGATGAAGCCTCATAAATCATTGAAGCTTTCCAGCAAATTGGTTTAGAAAATGGTTCATTTTTTGAGGCTTCATGTACACATGAAGCCACCTGCTGTTCAAAGTGTATAAAATGGGCAGCTTTGATGGAATCTGTGACACACTGCATCTGCATTTTGTGTCAATAAAGGCTTTTTGACAAAAATTTTTAGCATTGAATTTACTTCAATACAGTGTATTTTCCAGAGAGTTCATCATGACTATTATATCACATGAGATTAAATTAGATCAATATTCATTCCCTGGGGGAAATTGACAATCGGGGGCAGCAAAGACGACGGCAACTTCTCGAGCCTTTGAAAATACTCTTTTGCATGGCATGGATGAGGCTCATGGCAGATATGAACCGCTTTCCGAACCCGTCCTGTGGTACAGTCTGGCAGCGAGACTTCAGACGTAATCAATGACTTCACTCCTTTGAAATGATACAAGCCCCGATACGCGCTTCGAGGAAATACTTCCTGGATTATTCAACACATACTCCGAAGACTTGGTGCAGTACGTCCTATCATTACCTCATTCTTTTTCTTTTGTTAGTTTTTGTTCCAGGTGTTCCTGTTTCAGCTGCATTTTCTGCTCTTTTATCAAACCATCTCAGTTCACACCCCCAGTTTCTGTCAGTTTACGTTTGTGCCGTATCTCCTTGTCTCCTGCTGCTTCGATGTTGAGGAACTTTGGCCAATCTTCTTCACAACAGTACTTTTGTTCATTGAGGTTTTTTTATTTGCTTATAAACAACTCTCTTAACCCTCTTAGCCATGTGCCTATTTTTTCAGGCCTCAGCTCAAAAATTGCATACCCATAATGAAATGTATCTCGGCAAGATCTAAATGAATACTTTTGGAGTTTGAGTAAAGAGTATGAGATTTAAGATGTGTAAATATCAGTATATCGTTTGTGTTATTATTGGTACAGAATAAATGAAGATGGCACATAATACAAATGACAAAAGTTTCAGTCTTGCCCCCAAAAAGCCAAACACTTTCAGAATGTAAATGAATATCCTTTTGGAATGATTCAGCTGTAGCTCTAAACCTCTATAAAATCATAGAATAATATCTAAACATTATCTCTGTAAAGGCTAACTCTGATAAAGTGAAATGGAACAAAAGTAGTTCAGGCGAGGTCTCCAAAATGGCCATATAGTTTGTCCATCTTTTCTCAGCTTCCCCCAATTGGGGGACCTCAGGTTTTAAGAAGTTAAGGTACCTCAACAGCAGGATTGGCATTGATGAAGAGCTAGCCAGTTTGGTAGCTAGCTTACCTTAGCTCCAGATAGCCAAGAATTAAAGGGTTTCCATACCGTAAGACAGATGACTTCACCGTTGACTCTAGAATACTTTGGTATAAAGAGATATTCTTGGTCCGCTCAATGATCACAAGGAGCCCAGGTCACGTTGGTGTAAAGCAAGCCAGAATTATCACCCTTTCCCCACCGTGCTTGACAGTTAGCAAAATGTTTTTGGTTTAGTGAAATGAAGTCTTAGCGTCTTAGCTCCAAATGGAAGAAAATGTGT
>JAOXYM010000018.1:6287524-6299226 GCA_028567055.1 Leptatherina wallacei
TGGTGAAATCAAATCGAAGAAAAACAACAGTAGAACTCAGGGCTGTGTTTAATAGTGAAAGTAAGAACATTTCCACATGCACCATGTGAAGGGAACTCATGGGATTGTGACTGAACAGCCATAAGAAAACCACCAATCAGTGAAGCTAACTGGAGAAAAAGGCTTTAATTTGCAAAGCAACATAAAGATTGGACTCTGGAGCCATGGAAAAAGGTCATGTGATCTGATGAGTCCATATTTACCCTGTTCCAGAGTGATGGGAGCATCAGGGCAAGAAGAGAGGTAGATGAAGTGATGCAGCCATCATGCCTAGTGCCTACTGTACAAGCCTGTGTGAGCAGTCTGGGATTGTTGCAGTTGGTCAGATCTAGGTTCAGCAACATTATGTGTCCAAAAAATGGCACATAATGTTGGTCATCCTGAATATACCGAATGTCCAAGTTATTTCATCAATGGATTTTTTCTTCCCTGATGGCACAGCCATATTCCAAGATGAAAATTCCGGGATTCATTGGGCTCAAACTGTGAAAGAGTGGTTCAGGGAGCGTGAGACATCATGTGGGCTCCACAGAGTCCAGACCTGAACCCCATTGAGAATCCTTGGGATGTGCTGGAGAAGTGATTTGCACAGTGGTCAGACTCTCCCATCATCAATACGAGATGTTGGTGAAATTTGGTGACATTGCAGAAGCTTCTAAAGCCAATGCCACGATGAATGTATGCTGTGATCAAAGCTAAAGGCGATCTAACAAAATATTAGTGTGACATTTTTTTGGCCAGACACTGTTTATGAGTTTTTAAAATGCTGATGTTGCATTCAGTTTGAAAGGTAAAAGCACACTGTATACATTGGACATTTTATTAGGTACACCCGCTCAATTGTTTCACACAAAACCTAATCAGCTGATCACATGGCAAATGTGAACCAGTGTTTTCCCCTACTATTGAATTAGGGGGGCACCCTAAAATGATAGAAATATGGTCAACCCAAGACCGCAAGAATTTGATGCAGCGCCATGTTTTGCTCTTATGTGGTGGAAATAGAACTTGTCCTGCATTAACCAATAGATGTGTAAATTTTCTTATTCATTGTGCGTACCACAAACATGAGAAACCACGATTCACTTTTCCACTCAGAAAGTGGTCAAGTTGTTGCACAAGGAAAAAAGGAGGCATCAAGATGCATGCCTAATTGTTTTATAATTGCATCACAGCCATTTTAATCGATTCAATTGAGCTGAATCATGAGGTGCCTAAAGATTACCACCCCTAATAACAGGCTTAAAGTAATTGGGCCCTGTAGCTTGTCTGCTGCTAGTCAAGGTTTGAAATATCGTATGTCTGTGTGTTGAAAATGAAACAGTATGGGGGAAGAAAATGAATGTTATGTTGTCTGGATAAACTTGAAGGTAAAAAAAAATAAAAAATCCCAAAAGAATTGTAAATTCAATCATGAATGCCAATGAGCTCAGATTCCTTTCAGTACCAAGAGAGAAAAGCTCATCCATGGCAGGAAGTATATTTAACAGGTCAGCAGGACATGTTTGGTTTTTACCATATCTTCTGTTGTGGATGTGGCATCAAGCTAGTAATGAGGACAGAATATTTCAGTTTTGCCAGTATAATCGTCTGACAAAAGGACTCAAAAGATCAATCTTGTGAAATCCAAAAACTTGACCCAAGTGATGGTGTCTCAGTGTGTCCCTCTCTGATTTTGTCCACTATGTGTTAACATCTGTGTCTCAAATTCTCCCACTTTGTGGGATTGCAAATCCCCCCTTCCACCAGCTACAGCAGCTGCTTTAGTTCAGGGTGATTTAGCAACAATCTTCAAACGTGTTACTCTTCTTCCGTGACTTTCATTCACTGAACATCAGCAGTAGTTAGGCTAAATGTTACTATGCTGAATGGCTGGGTTCCAACATGCTTCTCAGCTTAGTCCCAGGCTAAACAACCAGAGGAATGTGACATATAAAGAAGCTGTGTATGCCCTGAAAACTGCTATATATCACATATAAATATTCCATGTCACGTCCTATATGTAGTACCCTCGGTTGGTGTGGGAGCGTCGCTGATGAAAGCCGAGTTCAACATTTGTCCCAGTCATCTCGCACACAACCCTCTGAAATCTGCCGTCTTCATGGATCTAGCTCTTTGCGTACCTTCGTGTACACTGGAGATTGAAATAAAGGGCAACTTTATATGTTGACGCCCTGAGCTGTATAGCTTCCTGAAAGTGCCTAATGTGCAGTCACAGTTGGTGGAAGCCTGTCCACATTGCTGTTTCGCCACGGGGCTGAGAGCGACGGCTCAGTGTGGCTGCTTGTTTAATGCGCTTCGACCCAGAAACTAGAAGTCTGACCTCTTTAGCGTCTGCTTATAGGAAATCTCCCTCCTTTGCTCTCGCTCTCTTTCTCGGCCCACCACACCTCGTCCTCTTTCACCCTCTGCTGGCCTTCTTTCCCCTCCGCCCTCCCCTGTAAACTGTCACTTTCAATCACTCCTGAACTTTCCAGATTTATTGTCTCATCTGTCCATCTTCAGTCTGTTTCACAACAGCAGTGTTCAAACTTTTCATACAGCTCAACTAAAGAAAATGTTTCAAATTCTGGAAGGAAGTTAATTTAATTTATTTGCTTTTATCATCAATTTTATCTTATGTATCCATTTTTTTCAGTGACCAAAATATGCAAGGATGCAAGCAAAAAGTTCAGCCATGAAAACAAGTGTAACAGTTCTTGGATGACACTTTAGATCTTTAAATGTACATGTGAGCTGTTTTTTAAAGAGAGGCTTTGTCAATTACTGAAATTTACTGCCTAATAAGACAGTTCGTTGATTAAAAATGCTGATGTTTGCGCTTGACCCCAAAATCCTTTGTCCCAAAATAAGATAAAAGGATGTAAAAATTTATGTCAGGCAGGTAGAAACTGTGGCCTTGTTTCATATGTTTAAACTCCAATGAATGTGATGTAGACATTGTGCATATTTGTGGTTTCCAGAAATATAAAGTGGCATTATATTTTCCTGGCAACTGCTTAACATTTCAGAAATACAGAGGAAGTGATGAACTTGATTTAATCAAGTTAATTTGAGATTGCCTCGTCCAATACCAATACTTTTTCTTTTTTTTTTAAAAGTATATCTTATAAAGACATCTTGTCTGACTTGAAATGATGTTATTTAACAGCGGTTTCTGGTCTGAGCTGGCAAACAAACTCCCATGACTGACTAGTCCTCCAGGAAATGATCATGGATATCTCCAGGGATTAAAGTAATTCCTGAATAATTTCTTTTAAATTATTTTAGTTATCAATTTCTTTTCTTTTTTTCATTTCCCTTTTTAAGCCTGTCCTGTCCAGTGTCATGACAAGTCGAACAGTGGTCTGTGTCAGATTGTGCTGGGATTTCCTCAGCCAAGGGCGGCATCTTTTATATATGCCTGCTCATGATTCTTTAAATGTTTTTATTATTACATTATTTTATTAGTGTTCTTAATTACCTTGCTCTGCCATAAACTAAGATATTATTTGCAGAACCTGACTGTTCCCCCTGTCAAAGAGGGTGAAACAGAAAGGTAGAAAGGAGCGGGGTACAGAGAGCAATGAACAGAAATAAAATGAGGAAAGGGAAACAGACCAGGCTGCACACAACCATAACAGTAATCACAATAACAATGTAAGCCATATCAATGCTAAAAGAAAAAGGGATAAACAGAAAAATAAGTAAATATGTGAAAAATAAGACCAGGCACAATTCGACATCCAGCTGTTACGTCTAAACAATAAGCAAACAGAAATCTTCGTACAATCTCCATGAGAGAACACAACAGATAATCATCAAGAGTACCTGCAGAGAGAGAAGACGCACAAACAGCAGAAAGCAGATGGAAACTGGAGCACCTCAGTGTGCATGCACTAAGTTAGGAGCATGTATGTGCAACAACACGGCAGAGGTGAACCATGTGCTCGAGAAGGGCCTGCGACACCAAGCAGCACAGCAGGTCCGGCAGGCGCAGAGGTCCGGAGAGCCAACAACACGCTGGCACAAGAGCCACCCACGTCCCACGGTGGAGCCGTGCCTAGGAACCCGACAGAACCAGACTACCAGCCCAGACAAAACCCGATGCCAAGGCCAGGCTCTCCAGAGACAAGGATGTGTCTAGAGTAACGTGACCACCCACCCCAGTAACAGCCAGTAGAATCGATGCTAATGTTAGCATACAATATTACAGACACCTTCTGATGGCGAGGTAGTTAGCTTAGCTTGCTGTGTCTATTATAGTGGATTAGAGACCGAACATTGTATCAGATTTATGTCAAATATTGTGCGCACGATAAAACATGCTCAAAATTATTCATCTTGTGCACAAACAACGACGTCCTGAGAGAGCATCACATGGTAGGTTCTGCACAGTGAACTGCTCCCTCACATAAAGTCAGATTTCATTCAAGCCCTTATTTGTTGTGTTCGCTTTACTTCCTGTTCAGTGCGCACCAGGTCTGACTTTGCTGATTGCTCCAGCTTCTCCTTCAGTTAGATTTCCTCCTCAGAGTAGAAATACCCATTGGTTTCTTTTATTCGCTACCCGATCTTTATCACCATAGCTTTGACTTTCTTTCCTTGTCTTCGTAGGTTTTTTACCTCAGTCCAGTTTGTTTCTGTTTATTCAAAGGTTCGTTTTGTGTTCCTGTAACCTGCTGTAGAAGTGCTTTATTTTGTGGATTATTAAACGTCTTCATTCGCTTACTTCCTGCCTAGTCCCACATTTGGGTCCTGTCCCCAAACCCACACCACACTGTGACAGTTGTGGACAGTAATTGGACAAGAATAGAAAAAAAACCCACATAATGTCCAAATAAATTATATTTACTTCTACTAATTGTGAGGAATTTGTCTTCAGACTGTCATGTGTTGTACAGAGAAAACTTAAATGGAGAATAAACAGGAAGCCCAAAAGATGAGGAGATGATGACTTTAATAAATGTTTTAATAAAAAGAGAAAAAACAACAACACTGTGGGGCGGGCATCCAAATGCTCAGGCCAAAAAACCACAAAAAACACAGAAATTTAAAAGAGCAGAAAACAGATCTGGAGAAAAGGTGAGTGGACGTGACAATCTGGCAGAGAACAAAAAGAACTGAACAGATTTTATTCTCCCAGAGCTAATCAACGAAACACAGGTGTGGAGCAACAAAACACATGCAGGAGGTAAAACTGTGTTTTCACCTTGTGCATTTGTTGGCACATCAGCAAAACATTAGTGATGACAAGTGACGATATTAAATGAAGTATCGCCTCCTCCACTCCATGAGTTTGTAAAGCAGAAGGATAGCAGTGGTAGGTCGACCAGCAGAGGAAACTGTGTTGTACACGCTGTAAATTTTGGCAAGTTCTCTCAATAACGGCCTCAAACTATTGAAATGGACTTCCCAGTGACTTAAGAGGCTATTCAATTCTTTTAAACCCAATTTAAAAGATGGATTAAAAGTAATCAGTCATAAGTAACAAGCATACCTTGTTATGCTGTTTTTATATCACCAAGTACTTTGAATATGCATTTATTTTTTCTTTTGTAAAGTATAAACTGTTGTGTTGATCTGCTGAAGAACACCAGATGAAAATGAGCTGATTTGCTAACTGGCACATTTTCATTTTGAATTTCAATTGAAATGTTGATTAAGGTGCATTGTAGATAAACTGAAGAACAAAAAGTTTATCTTTTAAAAAATGTGCAAAGAGGCACCATTTTTAAAAACAGCTATGATCTGTCAGAGAAATCAAGATTTATTATGCCATTAACTGTTTTTACCATAATGTTGACTGCTAAACAGCCATGTTTTGTTTTTGTGTCAACCATGTGATCGAGGTGGGTACATGCTGTTTGCATTGCTGAATTTGAGTGGGGCATCTGGTGGAAGTGCTGAATGATGCGCCAGAGTGTTATAAGAAAAACTGAACAGGAAGTCAAGGATATACCAACACGAAATAGGCGGTTTGCAAAGGAAGTACAAGGAAACCAAGACTAGACCAAAACAAAACCCGGAGAGCTTAACATAAAAACACTGAATATGACACAAATCTCAGTGTTACTTATTCAGATTTAAATATCTCAATTTTAATGATAAAAAAAAATCGTAAAATCCATTGTCTATGAGTATCTTAATGTGAACAAATAGCTGCTTTTTCAGCTTATTAAGAAGGTTGCCATGGCTCTAACAAAATGAGCTGTTGCAATCTGCATGCAAACACACTCACATACCACACACTTCTCTCTCTCTGCCCCCCAGCCCCTCCCCTTCCTGCTCCTTTTATTGTGACTTATATAAGCTGTGCTTCTGTTTCTGTTTGACCTCTCACTGTGGTGACAGACAGTGCGGTTAGAACGCCACCCAGTCCTGTTCAATCAGGCTCAACAGATATGTGTGCGTATGTGTGTGTGTGTTCATTGCCTTCCTTAAACATTCAGCTTAAGTGGAGCAAATTATTCTTGGGCAAAAATTAAATATGAAAATTAAAGTTTGAACGCTCCAACAAAATTACTGTATATTTGAGTAAAACAAAAGCTCCAAATGCATAAAAATTTATGCATGCCCCAAGCCTATCACATGGGAAAAAACGTCAGGAAGTACTCAGGTTATAAATTCTTCCCCTAAAGTGTGCAGGTGTGGAAGGCTTAGAGAGTTCAAGTGCCCTCTGAGCACTGGAGGCACATATTCCAAACATTTCAAGCTAATTTGAATATAACTTATCAGGAGAGCTTCACCAAATCATGTGCACGTGTCAATGTGTGTTTGTCACCACTCTGGACCCCCCATCTTGCCAGTCCTAAATGTCATCCCCCCTTTTGTGCAGCGCGGGAGTTGTTATGCAACTGCATCCCGACCAGCGCAGCACTTGTGGTGTCAACAAAGCCTGCCGGCTGCAGATCTGTCTGCGACAGCCTGTTGTTTTTGTTATTTTCCTCTCTCTGTGATTACTGACTACATTAGCAAGTTAATTATATGACCTGACATGTACGGCTTGGTGAGATTCACACAGTGAGCTCAATAGCCAGAGAACCCATCTTGCATAGCTATGATAAACAAGTTGAAGAGAAGCAGGTTAGACGATAGACATGTGTGTGTGTGTGTGTGTGTGTGTGTGTGTGTGTGTGTGTGTGTGTGCGTGTGTGTGTATGTGTGTGTTTGTGTGTGTGTGAGTGATTTGTCCCCATTCTGGTTGAGCTCTCATACAGCCGAGTCGAGACTGCACCGTTTGCCTTCCAAGGCCCAGTTCTCTCTAGTTCTTACTCCCTCCCTCTGTTTATGGCTATGTAACCAGTGGCCTGGTTGTTGGGTTCTTGTGCACTGAGTTCACCTCGTTCACCCCCCTCACACACACACACACACACTACCACCGGATGAGTCATGGCAGGATAATCAGGCCCAGAGCTTTACGAGGATAACTCAGCCCGACAGGATAGACACGCTCTAACCAGCATCACCACCCCATCAACCCTCCCCAAGAAAAAAGAAAATGAGAGATTTCTTAAGAGGTGATGTGTTTACTTTATCTCTGTGCAGGAGATTTCCTCCCTGCACAGCTGAATTTGTGTATACATGCATGTGTTTGCATAAGCAAGCCTGTGCATGAGTAAGTAAGTATGCATGTATGTATGTATGACAGCATTCCCCCCCTCCTCCTTCTTCTTCTTCCTCCTGCTGGTTAGTATAGGTCACTGGGTGCAGTGAGTTGGCACATTAGGGTTTTCCCAGGTTAGTGCCAGTGCCCGCGATAATTATAGAATTATTGTGCCTGTGTCCATGCGTTTGTGTTTATTTTACCAGAACCTTTTCGTCTTCCCTTCATTCTCCTCACATTCCCGCTCTGCGCTGTGTCTGAAGCCAGTGGTGCCATCTGTCAGTTCTGTATGTGTGTGTGTCTGTGTGTGTGTGCAGCCTTAGCTTCAGAAAGAGAGAGTTTATTATGCAAATTAGAGAGAGAAAAAGGAAAAAAAGCAGAGGGTGGCAGTGAGCGAAGGGGGAAGAAATGGAATGGAAATGATTCTGCCCGTGTATGTGCGAGTGTGTAATTGTGTGTCTGAGCGTCTGCCAGAGAGCTGCAAAGTCAGCCATTAATTTGACCCCTTCCTGGCAACATGGGTGTGTTGTGGTTTGACACTGTGTGCACGTGTGTATGTGTGAACTGGAAAGCGGCTGGTACCACCAGTTCCTTTACTGGAAGCACACTGTGAAGCTGGAACTGTGCAAATGTTATGTGGTGTGCAAGGGTGGAAAGAGAACCAGTGGCAATTAAAAGAAAAAGAAAGAAAGAAAATCCCACTCCTTTAGAAATGACTCTCTGGTGAAAGATTATTTGATTTATTGGCCTCAGAGCGCAGCAAGAGGAAGATGTGCTCTAGGTATTTAAAATGTCTTTAATGACAATACAAGTTGAATAAAGAATGTTGTGGTGGTTGCAGTTAATGAATTCTTGTTGTAGGATCGATTGGAAAACCAGATGGCCGCTCTGAGGCGCATCCTTCACTAAGACCAAGGTCCTGTACATCCATTTCTAGGAAGTGACCAGTAAAATCGAATGGGTATTCTCATTGCCCAGGTAGCATCTCTTTCCTGGAACTGTGAATCTTTACTGGCCTCACAAATTGAATTGATTTGATTTAGTTTATTAACGACTCAGTGTACCTAAATATGCAGCTTAGTGTTTTTCTTCCTCGAAATGCTACACACAACTGAACACAACTACTTTTTCATTATCAAGGACAGTCAATCAGATCAGTCTCTAATCCATTTTTATTTAGTACAATCAGGAAAATGCACAGTGGTGTGGAGGTTAGCACCGCAGCCTCACAGCAAAGGTTGATGGTTTGATCCTTGGCTGGGGAGGGTTCGGACAGGGGCCTTTCTGTGTATAGTTTGCATGTTATTCCCCTTGTATTTGTGGTTCTCTCTGGATACTCTGGCTAAAGAAATGGATGCTAGGTTAATTGGTCACTCTAAATTCTCCATAGGAGTGAGTGTGACTGGCTATTTGTCTCTGTGTTGGCCCTACGATAGACTGGTGACTTGTCCAGGGTACCCTGCTTCTCGCCTGTTGATTGCTCAGATAGGCTCCAGGAGTCTACAAGGGTATCCGAGACATCATAATAATTTTTTTTAAATCTTAATATTCATAATTGGAAATATATTCTACCCCCAGTGAATTTAGTGAAAATCTGCATTTAAAAGCAGTCCTGGAGAAAACTTTTTTCTTTATTGGTCATGCAAATAGTTAGCCATGAAGAAAAGATTGTTGGATTTTGTTTAAAGGCCCAATAAAAAGTTAAAATTACAACATATATAATTTTCTCTGCCTACCTTTTGTCACTGATTGTATTTGGAACTTTAATGGACAGAATTCCTGGGTGCAGCTGGGTCATGGAGGGGGTCCAGCTTGGTGGACTCAGGATTGGGTTTCTGCTTTATGCAGATGATGTGGTCCTGTTTGTTTCATCAGGCCGTGATTTTCAACCCTGTCTGTAGAAGTTCCCAGACAAGTGAGAAGCAGGTGTGATGAGGATCAGCACCTCGAAATCCAAGACCATGGTCCTTTTTTAGTCAAGAATGAGATATTGCCCCAAGTGGCCAAATCTCTCAATTTACCAGTTAATCTACTTTCCTACCCTCACCTATTACGAGCTGTGGGTACTGACCAAAAGAATAAAATTGCGGATACAAGCGGCCTAAATAAGTTTCCTCCACAGGGTGTCTGAAGCTCAGTTATTCAAGATTATTCCTCCACATCAAGAGGAGCCAAATGAGGTGGCTTGGTACATCTAGTTGAAGATGCCCAGGAGTGGACCTTCCTTATATCATCCATAGCATTTATGTGTAACATAATGTTGAATCTACTGTGTAACTACTACTTTTTTATTGGTGTTTTTAACCAACTCCATAACTACTTTGTCCTCTTTTTACAGCTGTAAAATGTAACGAACTGTTGTTACTGGAATTTTATTGTTCTGCTGTGGCTGTAAAATCCCAAATTTAATGATGGTGTGGTAAAATTTTGTGTTGGCTTTGCGCCTTCAACTCTGCCTTGGGGAAGTCATGGAAAGAAGAATCTAAGAAAAGTTTAATCTTTTCAAAAACTTCATATGTAAACACACCATAAACATTTCTAAACTTGACTAGTTGATTATGATGCATCCATGTCAACGCAATAAGATCAGGGGAGTTTTCACAAACTTTTGCTTTATATGACATTTTGCTCATGAAAAACTTTTTTTTCTTTTTGGTTTTTTGGGGTTCAATAATTACGTAGGCAATACTGTTGTTAACATGAAGTGAAAAGAATGTGGAGCACAAGTTCAAGCTTTATTATTGAATGCAAAGAAAGGCCAAGAAGAGCAGAGTCTCAAGAAGCTGAAAGCCTCAAACAAAACCCAAGCAACTAAAATGGGAATTGGCACTATTATTTAACATGCTCACAGCTGTCCAGTTTATGACGCAAGTGAAGAATCTGCAAGCAATTTGAAATGTAGCAAAGAAAAATATTTTTTTGTTTTTACAGTCTTCAGTTTGTTGCAGATGAGGAGAGTCACTGAAATTTATTGCTTCCACTCCCGGGTCGGGATAAGGCTACATCACCGCAGCACAAGCCTTGTTTGTTGCTCCCAGTGGCAAAATGTGGTTTCAGCTTTGGTCATGTCAGACTCAGAACATCTCATAAGAACCGCTAAGAGTGTGCCACATCCGCCCTGTGTTGCTATAAGTGAATCATCTGGACTGTGTTGGTGCACGCTTTATTTCTTAACCTGTAAGATAATTAGATGAATGTAAAATGTGGAGTTCAGCTGCCTTGACTGGATGTCTGCTGTAATTTATGCCACATTTTTGCATTAATTACGTCAGGTGTATTATGAAACTGGTCAAAACAATCCTCATTAAAAAATAAAACACAGCAACTTGATCCAGAAAACCAAAACACACAATCACTGGGCATTTTATTTTATTTTTACATCTGTTGAATTGCTTGTTAACATACATAGTTAATCAGCTAATCACATGGCAGCAACGTAATGCTTTTAGACATGTAGACATGGTCAAGACGACTTTTAAGTTAAAACTGAACACTGTAATTGCAAAGAAAGGGGATTTAAGTGATTTCACTGAGAATGCTTTGTTGCCTAGTTGGAGAGGATAAAGAGGAAACAGTAACTCATCACCTAGCACCAAGGTATGCAGAATAGTATCTCTGAACACATCCAACCTTGAAGCAGATGTGCTACAGCAACAGACGACCACAGCGGGTGCTACTCATGTCTGCTTAGAACCTGAAACTGAGGCTAAATTTTTTACAGGTTCACCAAAATTGTATGAGAGAAGATAGCAAAAACATTACTTGGTCTGTGCAGGTGAGTCTCAATTTCAGCTGCAACAGTCAGATGGTAGGGTCAAAATTTGGGGTAAACAAGCTGAAACCGTGGACTCATCTTGCCTTTTAGCCTTGTATTCATGGCTCAGGCTGGTGTAATGGTGTGGGGACATTTTCTTGGCACACTTTGGGCCTCTTAGTACCAATTAAGTATAATTTAAACATAACAGCCTACCTGAGTATTGTTGCTGACCATGTCCATCCCGTTATGACCACAGTGTAGCATCTTCTGATGGCTACTTCCAGCAGGATAATGCACCATGTCACAAAGCTCAGATCATCT
>JAOXYM010000018.1:6307927-6320142 GCA_028567055.1 Leptatherina wallacei
GGGATCAGACAGAGACTGCGTGAGAAGAATAAATGGGTGAATCCACAGGTGAGTGATGGGAAATCTTTTCCACGAGAAAAGAATTATTGACCGTGAGGGAAAGAAACAGATCCTTCCAGGTAGGTGATGGTGGCGGTGCAGAGTGACTAGAGAATGGATGAATACTGATTCATTATTTCTCAGTCTGAAGTAGTGTAAAAATCCAGATGTGACAAATTTGCCCATACACTACCACTGGAAAGCAGACAAACTGGCACCAGCCAAAGCAGGGATGTTCAAAGTCGGTCCTCAATGGCCGCTGTCCTGCAGGACTTCAGTGTTTCCTGATTCAACACACCTGACTCAAATCAAAAGGATACAACAATGAAACTCTACACAATTACTCATTAATTTGAGTCAGGTGTGTTGGAGCAGAGACACATTGAAAACCTGCAGGATTCTGGCCCCCGAGTACCAGAGTTGGACACCCCTGATCTAAAAAGAACATCCATGCTTACAAGGAGGCAGCAATCAGGTGTCCCAAGGGAACAGCATCATATCAGCAACTGGAAGCCACACACAGATGAAACAGGAGCAGGACAGAAAAACTACATAAAAGTCCTGCAAAACCCAACACAAGTCCTGATTTTTCAGTCTGTCCTCTTAACCCAGTGTAATGGTTGCCATGCAAGGACTAACTATTAGACAAGCAATTGATTGCACATCGCAGTCATTGGGGGGCACATTGTGTCCATGAACCAAAACCAAGCAAGAAAATGCTATTACTCATAAGGCTGTATTTTTTCCAGAAATCAAAAAATTTCAAATAAACACACAATTCTTTGAATGTACTCAAACGTTGTCGGACACAGTGCTCTGAACTCCCATTGTGCCGATAACTCCAATCTTGAAAGTAGAAAGGGTGTGTATTTTCTGAACCCAAACTAGAAGCTAGTTCAATATAGAGAAGGACCTTATTATTAAAGGTTCTACCTCCTATTTTACTTTTAGAAACTCTAGGAAGCGCAAGTAGACCTGCAGTCTGAGAGTGAAGAACATGAACATGCCTAGAGTGTTGTATTTCCACATATACTACAATTACTGGGATGTTGGATGGTTCACCTCCTGCAGAGGGTAAAAATGGAAGAGACACTCCTCTGGGACAAAAATGTCTGTAGAACAATGAGACTATTGTTCAACCAGTCAGGGACACTAAGAGATACAGATATGCATACATGTCTTACTCAAATTTTCAGTGCCTAAGTGGTTAAAGTGCTCCTTTTGTGTATCTGTGAACAGCTAGAGGCTAAACGTCTCTTTAAAAGTGTCACATTGAAATGGTGTTCCTCTACAATTCATATAAAGATTTTCAGCTTTTAAAGAAAATCAGTTTATGGTTTCTTCATTGAATAAATTCAGTTCAATTCATTCTTTATTTCAGACTCACAATTGGTCCATATAAAAAGTAACAAGATAAAAAGAAAAACACAAAAAAAAGAAAAGGCTACCAGGCAATACAGAAAAGAGTATAAATTGCGTCTAGAATTTATACAAGCACTCCAGTTTCTCCAATGCCTCCAGGGTCCAGAGTTATATCGTACACTGCTCTCTTTAGGCATTGTTAAAACCATGATAATATCATTTTTAGAATCCTCTAATCTCATAATAAATCTATATACAAAGTTGCGTTATCCTAATTTACCAAAAAATCTGTCCCTCTTCAAGGTTTTAGCAGAATTTTAGCAGAATTTGCATCCAACAAGCAGCAGAGAGAATTAGGGGTGGGACTTGATTAAATTTTTTTTTATCTAATTAATTAATAAATTAATAAATTAATCATGTTTTAGTCACCTTATAATAGTTGCTTCAAAAAGCAATCTCTTTTTAAAATTTAAAGATATTTTAGTGTACAACCGAATCAAATATTAGACACAGACATTAATGATGTAAACTCCGGCTCTATGTCTGGAAAAATGCATTTAATTACATTTAATTTCAAAACAGTGAAAAAGAAATAGAAAACATCTCTGGCCAAAATTGAAAAGACCTAAACCTAAAGTACCTTTTTAAGTACTTTAACTAACATCACATGGCTGTTCTCTAAATAAGAGTTTAACATGTTACAGTACTTTTTATGTTTTCATTAGTAGGTATTAATAAGTGACAGTAAGCCAAGGCGGGATGAGCCAGCGGCAGCTTTGAGTCTGGTCATGGTGCAGAGAGGAACACCTCCCACTCTGGAGCTGAGACTGATGCTGCACGAGAACCGATGCTGTTGAAAGCTTCTGGGTGGGGGAGGGGCCAACGTCAGCGCCCGCTCACTGTAAAGAATTAACATAACCTGCTTTGTCGTCAGTCTTCAAAAGTCTCCAAACTCGTTGAAAACTCGCTAAATATAGCACCAAAGTCGCTAAGTTGGCGGCACTGCATTTGCAGAGCTCTGACGTGCATCTGAGAATTTTGTGTACTGGAAATCACGCACTGATAAAAGTCCTGTGTTGTTTGAAATGCAGACTGCGATTGAATGCATTCTTTTTTAACACGTTCATTTTCTTGTAAATAATTAATCGTAATTAACGTCTTAAAGTCTCACTCCTAATAAAAAAATCAAACATGGTTAATCAGACTTAAGTAAATTTGTCTATGATTTATGAATATAGTACCCAGTATTTACTAGGGTATTAGTGAAAGAACTGCTATATTATAAAAGTACAATAAAATGATAATAAAGGAAAGGGTATCTATTATCAGATATAATTACAGTTAAAATCATTTAAAGTTTTCAATAGAAATGACTATTGACTGATACTAGTTAGTACTAGTCACCACTGACCTGTACAGGAATAGTTGAGCAAACAAACTACTTTGCTTCAAGCGCAAGTCCCAAATTTCAACAACACTTCCTTAAACATTACTCCCTTCCATCTTTAACCATCTTTAACCTTTTGTTTCAGTTTGGTGTGTGTTTGCACACACACGTGACTGCAGTGAATGGTGAGTCACTTAAACGTCTGGAGGCTGTGTTGCGATCCCTGAACCACAGGCTGGCCAGGAAGAGGCAGCCAAACAGTTGGTCATCTGGTGTGGGCTGAAATATTGCAGCCTGGGTGTAAAACTGTGTGTGTTTTTGTGTGAGCCTGTGTGAGTGAGAGACATGCAGAGCTACAAGTGAGATTACTTGGAGCAGCCACCTGTGTACTGAAAGCACTGCAAGTTATAGATTCCATTCCAGGGTTGATGGAGGGAATTTGAGGGACTTTCAAGCACTCAGCCATGCAGCTTGTTTCTCGGGGTCTGTTAGATTTCACTGTTGTAAATAAGCTTCAGTACAGACAGAATTTCTTAGATCTATTGCTTTTTTTTCTGTCTGTGTCTGTATAACTATAGAATATAAAGTATTTGTATTTGACATTAAAAGTCAAAGTTACAACAGCCAGACTCTTGAAAGATACAGCTGATTTGTATAGTTTTTGCTGCAGTGCTTGTTAAATTTTTAATAAGGAAAGTTCATTTAAGCATGCAAGTTTTACTTTTTAACCTACTTTTAAATAAAATGGAGAACATTTTTCTCAGGAATCCTTTTGAGTTCAACATTAAAAGGAAGAAAGAGTGCCAATCCCAGTCCCTTTCCCTGGCCATACCACTTTGTCCTATCCTCTGTTTTGATTAGGTAAGGTGCTACTTTACTTTTAGGGATTAAGGACTCATGGCTAGGATGCAGAGGGGCATCTCATCTCTTTAAAATGGAGTGGTAGGTCCATAGGGGCATTGTAATTGGGTAATAGTCGATCCGAATGATCACTTTCAATCATTTATGAAACATGATAATTGTGGTTGCTTCTAACATGGCAACTCCTGTATCCGTTGGGTATTAGGGTCACTGAAGTGTCACTAATTCAAAAGTGTCTTGTATTATGTGCTATGGCCTTCAGAATCATAAGATCTAAACCCAACTGAACACCTGTTAGACATTAGTCTGCACTATTATCTAACCCCATGTGAAAGAATATCTTTTGGGAAAATGGTTTTCTATCCGTCAAGTATAAGCTTCCACACAAACACCTTATTAAAACACTTCATTTTTGATTTTCTTTCAATTTAATAACTTGTCTTGTGCATTTTCCAGATGTGTAAGATATGACTCCAAACAAGTGGCCAAAAGATTTCGTAGATGCTGATGGTGGATTAACACTTTCAGACCTGCTTATGCCTGCTTTTGTCCAAAGCTGGGGCATAGCTGGTAATCATTTGGAATAAAAGCTGCAACTTTAAGTTTTTGCTTTAGCTTTTTCTGAGTGGAGAGTTTTAAGTTTTCAGTGTAAGAAGGCTTTTTAAAATGAAGACTTAGATCTGAAAGGGTTATGCAATATTATTTGTATTATGAAGTGTTAGACTCTTAAATCCTTCTTGGTAACCATAGACTGTATATGGATTATAGACATAGTTATCCAATATTAGAGCCAAAGCCATTGCTGAAGTGCCAAAGTGTAATACCTCAGATGGCTGCCTGAAACTGTCTCTGAAACATGTCTGTTGTCAGAAGTGTTAACTTCTCTCATGAAACATGAAGTTAATGCTTTTTTTCTATCATGCATCATGAAGCAAGATTTGCTTTTTCTTATCATTTGTGTCCAGACATGAAAGAACCAGGAACAAGTCTTCTGAGGGGAACTTTGAGTTATTTACAGATTCTGAGATTGTGGTTTCTAGGCTTTTCAATGGTGTCTGACACAGAAATCCGAACATATTTGAAGATACGGCCATTTGAATGTTGGCACTCCTCAAACTAGTTTTATGACAAGGCCACAAAATTACTTGAGAATTAGCACCTTCCTGTGAAGCCAGGTATGGGGCTATAACAAAAGTTGGCCATTGGCATTATAGCATAAACTCAGCTCCAACAATGGTTACCAAAAGGAGTCCTGGGATCCCTCCTTGAGGAGATTCCATTTCCTATTCTTATTCAGTTAATACAGAACCATTTCTCACTTACAGTAAATCAGGATGCATCTTCTTTACCTGGTGGTGGGTTGATGAAATATAACCTCAAGCAGAAAAACACTGTTTGCAATACCAAATAGCAAGTTTTAGTGACTTAAAATTATAATGCTGTGCTAGCTAAATCCCGTGACTCATAGCCAGCTAGCATTAAATAGATAACTTGGACATCCTGAAACCCACTCGCGAGTTGAAAAGTATTCCTTCAGTCTTCATTGTCTATCATCATGCTTTCTTTTCACCGAGGGCTTCTTGTAGGATGTAGTCAATTCCAAAGTAACTATTCTATGCCTGTTAGCATCACAGTGTCCAATTATTTTCATGTCAAGTCACTCTTTTTCTTCTGCTAAAGAATCCATCGGTATGTTTTAAATTAATGCTGGCGAAAGTTTACAACTACATGACCCAAGTTGAGAATTCTCAATTCTTCTTCAGTAGCATTTAGAGTCAAAGATATCAAATCAAATCAAACTTTATTTATATAGCACCTTTCATACATTGCACATCACAAAGTGCTTCACATCATAAAAACAACAATTTAAAAAAGAATAAGTATAAAACATCAGAATCAATAGCACACACCTGATCATACTCTTTTTCACTTTTCACACATTCATCATCACACACACGCACATACACACACACCCAATGCAAACACATGATGCCCCCCCTCTTTGCATAAAATTTTTAATTAAAAATCTGTCTAGTTTCTCTCTCTTTAACTGAAACGATTATTTAAAATATAATTTGACCTAAAAAACAAATGGCTTGACACCGCTGTGAGGAAACGATATCTTAGGGACCTGTCCACACCAGGAACCGCCCACCATCGACCACAGAGGGAATCACCATGGGAACCACCAAGACCAGGGCAGAAATTGGTGCTGCCCAACAACCTGATCTCACAGAAATACGTAAAATAAACACAAAGTTATTTTGACACCCTCCACTTATTTACGTGTTGGTGGCACTAAGGGAAGAGAGGAAGTGACGTAGGACATGATGTACTACAACATGTTGGATATCTTGCTGTTTCTCCTGCTGCTCATACTTGACAGATTCTTGTGAAAACCACATTAGATTTGAACACACATGGTAAAAACAAAAAACCCAAAAGTGAGTAAACGTAGTTTTGCTTCATTGTTTACTTGAGATGGGTCAGTAGTTGGGTCTGCTTATGTAAGGAAATGGGCAAAATTTTTTACAAACTCCCCACCCAATAGAACCCATTCCTGTGTGAATGCGCCCTTATGCTCAAGTTCCTTCTCTGTGAGGAGTGTAGGTCATGTGCAACCAGCGAAAGGAACAACCAAAAAGAATAAGGACCTCCAATGTTGCTGCACAATGATCACCATGTATGCTACGTCATGTGACTCTCTTTGTTTACACCGCCATGATTGCAGGAAAATCTGTTTTAACTGGTGTTGCGATGGCTGTATATTTATGCCGTTGGAGTTTATGCCTAATTTCAGAAGATGCTTTTTGATGTACAAGGAAACTAGACAAATTAAATATCCCTGACCCTTATCATGTCCCCGGTATACTTTTTAAAACTTTGGAGGCAATCGAAGCAGACTTTTTACCGGACCTGTGGTTCCCGACATATAGCGTACAACTACTTAATAGCTCTACATTTTCCTCGTCCTACTCTGGATAATCCCCAAAAGCCTGCAGCGATATAAATGGACAAAGACTGGTTTTGTTAAGGGGATTCAGATCTGGAGTCATCCTGTGAAGGATTGCACTATGGTCACTTTGCGTTGCGTTTGTTTGTTGCTGTGTGAGCAACGGGAAGCCCTGCAAAATCCACGCCATAATATCCTGGTCTAACATGTAGTTCCGTGTTTCCGTGTTTTAATACATTAGTATTCCAGATAAAATGTAAAAAATTTGCACCAACAGCAGCTAACGTTATTATAACACTCTCAAACTGGTTGTCTTCAAACTCTAAGCTGCGGTCTCTGGGCAATCTGTGCACACACTGATTGCAAACAGAAAACATAATAATCTTTAATAATCACTCTGTACACACAATATTCCACTGGCTTTTAAAAAAAAAAATCAATTAACCGCTGTCACTTGTTGGACTCCCTGGGATTATGTACCTGATATGAAGTGGTCGCTACATAAGCGGAATCTGTTGCCTGCGGGGTCCCACCGCTCACTTTTCTTCCTATTGCTGGTGCATCTGATGACAGTTATCCTTTGCTCTCTACGTTCTGGATCTTTGAAAAATCTGGAAAATCCTCTACCTTTTGCTTGTCCTCGACTATTCTGGCATCCCGGGGCACAACGACAATCCACCATATTTACCGTTTATTTGACCAGTTAAGCTGCAAGCAGCGATACCTGGCAATAGTTTAAACGACGCACCTTCCTGCCAAATGGCTTTTGTTTTGATTCAATTGTTGGACGTCGGGATTGTGTGACGTCAACTCCCGAAGCTCTATTGACTGAAACTGACGTGGGAACCTGGAAGTCAACTCTGAACTGCCATCTAGTGGATGTATTGCCAACAACCATGCCAATGTAGAGGATGCATGGGAGTATGACAGCAGTGACGTTTGACATTGACATACCTATCTATGTACATAAAGGGGGCATAAATGAGGCTTTAAGTAGCCATGTGATTTTACTTAAATGTGCTGCAGTTGTTGCTGTTTTATTTTTTGCTAATGTTTCATATGAAAATATTTCCATAATTTCATAGATTTTATCCCCAAATAAACTTATTTATGTCCAATTAGGTTTCAAGGATCATTTTTAAATGGTAATTTATAGCTCCAAATAGACTTCATTTTGTAGACCCCCCCAACACACACACACACAAAAAGGTGACATCACATTGGAACGCCATATCACAGTCGGTGTTATCATCATATACAAAATTTTCCTTTATCTTTCCTACATTGCATAGAGGGGTACCTCTGGCTCCCTCATCAACCTGAGTACTACCAACAGGGCGGAGAAAGTGTATGAAAGTGAATAATTCAATTTAACACAAACTAATCATGTTGTATTTTTTTAATTAAGAAAAATCCAGATAACTGAATTTTGAGCAGGCAATCACTGAGTGAAGCGAGTGACATTTCCGATGTGCTGAAAAAAGGTGTCTGGGAACACAGAAAATCACTCTGTGGCTGAAAAAATAATTTGTTGGCAAGGATTTGTATTAAATATTCAGCTTTAAAGGGTTTCGGAACAAACACTGGAGGGCTGAACACTTCTCTTGTTTATTGTGTGTGTGTGTGTGTTTTTTATTTAAACTGAATTTCTGTTTTTGTGCCTCTTTGATGTAATTATGTCTTTTCCCTTATGCCTCCCCATCTGATTTTCATCATCATTATGCTTTTCAGTAATGAGCACTTTCTTTCTTTTGAATAAGGGAAAACACATAATTCCACACAAAAGAATAGTCAGTAGTGTTGGGCGTCCTTGGATGGCTCTGCTGTCATTTGCTGGAAAGCTTGAATATGAAAGTGTGTGTGTGTGCGTGCTTCTGTGTTCAAGTGATGAAGCACAGCGGGATGTTAAGACCTGAGATGGGGCGAGTCGTGTTGTCCTCCCTACATTATTTAGCACACAGGGGAGTATATGAGTGAATGCTAACCCTGGTTAGCACGGGAGACCGCAGGATGCTCTCTGTTTTCAGAGCACAGGTGTCATTATTCACGAAAGGAACATACCTGGAAGAGTCCAGTGAACCTGATCAAAGGCTCATTCGGGATCACTTTGCATTTTTAAGTGACTTTCTCAATTTCTCAGAATCTGACAGAAGAAACAAACAGGTTGAGGAAAAATAGAAGAAAATAACTAAACAAATGTGTTTGGGTGGGGGCAGAGGCGATATTTCCTGGTAAAGCCTCTTATGTCTCTGTGGATTTACACTCCTGCCAAGTGATTTGGTGTCTGTGTGTTTGTTTTCTTTTGAATGACCTCACAAGGATACAAAGATGAGAAAACGGATCCTTTCATGTGGAAATAGCTGTACAGAAAAAAAAATAAATGTCAAGGGTTGTGACTCAGATTTGGAGTTATGGATTTGGTTTACAGCATGTCTGAGCTGGAGGATCGGCAATGAATGTAAGTCGGTATCATGAACACTTTTCACATTTATTCCACAGTGTTAAAAGGGGCTGAACTTGTGAACTCCAAGTCTGACCTCAGACCCCAAGGCATAAAACATACACATGAACAAACATGCACATAAACATTTACTACGCCCCTATAAGTCGATGTAAGCATCCCTTAGGACTCAGCATATGTGCACTCAATATATTTATGCATCTTTACGCTCATAATACCAACATGACCTGCAGACTAACTACTTTTTCACCTTCATCATGTGGTTTTGGCGCATGATGAAAGGTGAAGTGTTTTTTTTTTTTGTGGTGCCATTTCCCGTTCAAACCCCCCCTCTCCGTCTCCCTGCTTGGCTACTCATCCACCCATCCTTCCATCCATCCATCCATCCATCCATCCATCCATCCATCCATCCGGTAAACATGTTGGCACACAAGCACCATTTTTAGAAAGCAAAACAACGCGGGGAATATGACCAGAATATGGAAACACTTAATCTCTCCGGGTGGGTGAGTATCAAAATCCCAGAGTGAATGATCGATGTAGAGACAGACAGAGAGAAAGAGAGACTGTGGAGGGACACTGTGTTCATTTTGCCAAGGCCAGATGGTGAGGGCAGCTTTGGTGCTGCACGGCTTCTCTCTCTGCCTGTCAGGCCGTGACACACACACACACACACACACACACACACAGACATGATTACCTCAGCCTGTTTGTACAGCGGCGCTCTTCTGTGTGTGGTGGCCTAGACTTATTAGATTAATCTTTTATTTGTCTGCTGCTGTTATCACTGTTTTCCATCTCAATGTGTTGCTGGGATTAAGAGACAGTTTCTGGTTTGCGTTCTCCTTGTTTGGATGGTTTGTAATCTGCGTCAGCGTGTGCTTTATTCGGCACTGGAGAGCAACACAAACAAATCCCAAACCCCTACTGTATTGAAAATAGGTATCAGCACTAAGGGCTGTAGAAATGGATTTGAATAAATCTGGATTGATTGTGATCATTTAAATGGACATATGGCAAGTCTGGACATTTGTTAATTACATTGAAGGCAACAGTAACTTCTTATTTTTACATCTATGTAAGGATGCTGGTCTGTATGGAGTATTTCAGGCCTTCCCATAACGCCCCGTGCTGCCCGCTGTTCCAGAGACGTTGTTTACATTGAATATGCTTGCTAGTCCTAAAATCGCGATGCCTCAATAAACTTTTCAGCATGACTGGTGAGCTTCAGAACATGTCTGAAGCTCATCCACCATACATACGGGACACGTAAACAACCCCAGGATTGGCACTTATGGCATGATATTTTAGGACTACCAAGCATATTCAATGTAAACAACGTCACCGGAACAGCTGGCTCACCCGTTGCATTATGGGAAGGGCTAAAGTTCTGTATACTCATTGTGCTCTTATTTGCTTGCCATTAGCTGCTAACCTTCAGCTGTTTGCTGAAACATGTTTAGCTTGATCCATTATGCGCCCAAAGGCTGAGAAAGGCTGGGATAAATCTCTGTTCACATTTTGTCACATTACAGAAAACTGTATTTATGACCTGTTCAAAGATGAATGAGTTAAATAACCAGAACAGAGTCCAAACATACCAAAACGTTTAGATGTGATATCACAAAAGTTTGTGAAGCGGAAGTCTTGCAAGCAGTTTTGATACGTTGCTTCAGCATGCCAAAAATCATGTCACCACACCAGCTAAGTCCTCTTATATGTCAGAGGTGGGTCAAGCTGCTTCATGCTTATTTTGAAGCGGCTGGTCTTGTCACTCTTGATGCTTTAAAAGGGGTTTAAATCCCTCACTTTACAAGTTTACATCTTCACTACCCCAGTTGCATGGCATCTTTTTTCTTTACTTATCCCATTTAAAAACACTGATATAGCTGCAAAAGGTTCAGTTATTACAGATGAGTTACTTTGATTCAGGAAACATCATATTATGGTATAACTTAAATCAAAGTAACCTAAAAACACCCTCTCATCATTTATAATAATGACAGAATAAAACAGGAAAAGAGGTTGAGAATATACCCTTTATTAAATACTGAATTAAAGATGAGACAGGAAAACCCATGATGGCTGTGAGGAAATTAAGCCCTAATGCTTCCCTCAAATGCATCACACATGCATAAACAGCAGATGGCTGTCTTTGGACTATAAGAAATGCTTCGAAGCAATGAGTCAGATTCACAGCAGGTGATTCAAAGTGATTCTGTGCTTCGGAGCTTGCTGATGCATGCTTTTATTTCTAGTGCCCTGCTCTCTGGTCTTCCTAAGAAGAGGACCTGCAGATTGCAGGTACTCCAGAACTCAGCGGCACGAGTTCTGACGAGGACCAGGGGGCGGGAACACATTACACCAGATTTAAAATAGCTGCTCTGGCTCCCCGTGCGTTTCAGGATTTATTTTAAGGTTCTTTTAGTGGTTTATAAATGTCTGAATGGTCTTGGGCCTTCTTATTTATCTGATCTGCTTTTGAACCCTCACGGATCTTGAGGTTCTCTGGTTCCGGCCTCTTGGTTATACCTAAAGTGAGAACTAAAACCTATGGCGAGGCCTCGTTCCGTTATTATGGTCCTCGTCTGTGGAACAGCCTCCCAGAGAGCCTCAGAGACTTTTTAAGAGGAGGCTCAAGACCCACATTTTTAGCCCATCTTGAGTTTTTATTTATTCAATATTTGATTTTATCACTTCATTTGTATTTTTATTCTTGTTGCTCTTATTATCTATTCTCGTTGTTTTTAGGTTTATTTTATTCTATCTTAATATTTTAGTATATTTGTTTTAACTTTTTAAGCCTTTTTTCTCCAGTCTTCTCCTCAGGGGGATCAGCAATGTCAGGAACTCTCCCTGCTCTTCTGGCGGGATTGTTGCCGCGGTGATCGCAGGTGTCTGGGGTCCCGCACGGCAGCCTTGTGGTGTGGGCCCCGGCCCGGCCTGCACGGATCTGGGTGGCTCCGATGGTGGCGCCTGCTGTGGTCATGGGTGGACTGGCCCCCCGATGTGGATGGATCCCCAAGATATCTTTTCCTCACATCAGCCAGATTTTCCATACTGTCACATTCAGTTAAGGCAAGGCAAGTTTATTTGTATCGCACATTTTCAGGTTCAAGACAATTCAAAGTGCTTTACATAAAACATTAAAA
>JAOXYM010000018.1:6344859-6372135 GCA_028567055.1 Leptatherina wallacei
GGGGGGGGGGGGGGGGGGGGGGGGGGGGGGGGGGGGGGGGGGGGTGGGGGGGGGTAGATTTAGCTGTTGCTTGGTGTAGTTATGTACAAAATAATGCAATTGGCCTTCAGACTCTTGTGTTTTTATATATCAGGATATAAATAAAAAAATACATAGATAAATAAATAAACCAGTCATTACATTAGGTTAACACAACCCAATTATTTTTCCTTACCGAGCTAAAATGAAGCCAAAATGCAGAGGCATTGTATGAAAATGTGTGAAAAACTAAACTGTTTCCATTGTAATTAAGATGGTAAGTAAAAGCCAGGTGCAGCTAATCAAATGCACCTGATTAATTGTTCATTATCAGTATTAACACCTCTATCAAAACAGACTTTTTTTTGCAATTTGCTGGCCTGGAGCATTCAGGTGTGACTTAACACAATGCCAAGGAGGTAAGACATCAGCAATGATATTAGAGAAGTCTTTTTTTTTCTGCTCATCAATCTGTGAAGCGTTGTATTTTTGAATTTATTGTATTGTCTTTGAATTTGCGGTTGTGTTTTTGAATTTGCGGTTGTGAGATCACAAAAATCACAGGAGAATTGCAAGATCAGGCATGAGGTTGTTAGTTCACGCGATAACCACCATGGAAGGTGTGTGTGTGTGTGTGTGGAGGGGGGGTTAACGGTTGTTTGGTCTACAGTTATGTACAAAATAAAATAATTGCCTGTCTTACGTTTTTATGTGTTAGGATTTTAAAGATAAATGTGGTCTAAGTGTTTGATGGTTTTAGAGTGTGATGCAATACGTAAAGTGGAACTCAGTTGTTACGTGACCCGACAATCCGGATGCGGTTTGTCAACCTCGGGACGAGTCTGGGCAACAATGGCTCCAGGAATGTACATAAATAAATATTACTGTGACATCACACAAATAGGAAAAAAATATTTTTAAGGTCAGAAAGTTACATAGTGGTACTTCAAACAGCAAAATAGTATTGGCCCCAGCTGCAATCATTTGTAAATCTGTACCACTGATGGCTGATGAACACATGTCTTTTGTTTGAATCGAGAAATTAGCTTTGTGTTGTGAAATAACTATGAAAAAGAAAAAAAATATTTTAAGAATCGGGTCTCTGCTTTTTGCAGATGATGTAGTCCTGTTGGCTTCATCGGGCCGTGATCTCCAGCTCTCGCTGGAGCGATTTGCAGCCGAGTGGGAAGTGGTTGGGATGAAAATCAGTGCCTTCAAATCCAAGGCCATGGTCTTCAGCTGGAAAAAGGTGGAGTGTTCTCTCCGGGTTGGAATAGGGTTCTGCCCCAAGTGGAGGAGTTCAAGTATCTTTGGGTCTTACTCACGACTGAGGGAAGGATTGGGCGGAGGTCGATAGGCGGATTGGTGCGGCGTCTGCAGTGACGCGGGCCCTGCATCGTGGTAAAGAAGGAGCTGAGCCAAAAGGCGAGGCTTAAGATTTACCGTTCGATCTACATTCCTACGCCCACCTATGGTCACGAGCTCTGAGTAGAGATAGGGTGAGAAGCTCGGTCACCTGGGAGGGGCTCAGAGTAGAGCCGCTGCTCCTCCGCTTCGAGAGGAGTCAGATGAGGTGGCTCGGGCATCTGGTCAGGATGCCTCCTGGACGCCTCCCAGGGGTGGTATTCCGGGCACGTCCCACCGGTAGGCCCAGTACACGCTGGAGGGATTATATCTGTAGGATGGCCTGGCAGCGCCTCCGGATCCCCCTGGATGAGCTGGCTGATGTGGCCGGGGAGAGGGAAGTCTGGGCTTCCCTGCTCATGCTGCTGCCCCTGCGACCGACCCATGATATGCAGAAGAGGACGGGACGATACTGTATTTTAGAAATGTTATTATTGAACCTGATAAATGTGTGCAGTAACACGGTAAGATTTTATCTCTTATTCCTATTCCTCAATGGAATTATGGCTGAAATAAAGAGAAATACATCAACTCATGAACTCTATTTTTCATTCAGATTGTTTTAAGTGTAATATAATTTCTGAGTGGGCATGCAGTTTTCATTAAGCTGTTTATTACACCCTTTGGATGGGGGGAATGACCATTAGACAACTGCTAATGGGCTCATTTTACTCCATCCATGGCAATCTTGGATCAAACATTTAATTTTATTCTGTTTGTGAGTGTCTGAGCATAGATAATGCATGTATTTAAAATAGCACAGGGAGCACATACTGCTATTTCTCCTTGGGAACAAGTGTCTTTGAAGTGTTTTGTGCTTTGTGTGTGAGTGTGTATGTGGTTGTTCACAAACATCTGTGCAGGAAGTACCCTTAAGTACTATATGTTCTCTGCTGGGTAATTGGATTACTGAATTCCTCAAACGCAGAGGTTCAGACCCCTGAGTACTATTTTATGCCTTCTCAGCAACCTCGCTGCTTCATTCTCGATTTTCATTTCTACTTTCCCGGAGACATTAACAATAGAGACCCTTTCGATTTGCAAAAAACATCCAGAAGCGCTGACAAGTGCAGCAGTGTTTCTATAGAAGTCGTATTCTAGTTATGTGACCCATTTCCTTTAAAGAAAAAAAAAGAAGGGAATAAAAGAAGAATCTCCTCCCATTGACTTCTGCTTCTAACTTTTCATTGCGATTGCATCATCATGGGCTGGCCTGCTGTATGCAGAGAGTGTATATATAAAAGTACCTTTCATTTAACTCAAGGTCAGCTCTTTAATACAATGTTTTTGCATTTGTACTTTGACCAAATTCATTGTGAAAAAGGTGACAGATGCTGTCTTTATGTAAATTTGCCTTAAATTGAGATTTATTTGTGTGAGGTTGTGCTGGTGTGTTTTGCAATCAGAATGGGGGCAAAGTAATACCAGTAGATAAATCAAGCTGAATTGGGAGGGGAATGATTTAATAAGAAGAGTGTAATAGAGGGAGGGAGAGAGGGACAGATAGGGTGGATGAATGTTTTGATCAGAGCAATAAAGAAAGACCCCTCTCTCTGTCCAAGGCTCTATGTGTGTGTGCACATGAGTGTGAGTCACCCGGGCACCTCTGCTGTAACAATACACTGGGATGAGAATGAGGGGAGACAGCCAGGGGAATAGTGGAGAAAACAGAGAGGCAGCTTCAGTGGACTCCATTCAATCAGTGTAGTGCTGGAGCCAGCTCATCTGCTCCCCAACAATGGAGAGGTCACTATGAATTAGAGACGCGCAGAGATTTGGTAGATGGAAGGAGGCAGGACACAATCAAACACACTCAGACAATACAGATATGCACATGCATGCACATGGTGACATGCTTACTTATCTTCTCTGTCCTTCTATCAAGCGTCCTTATTTCTCTCTTTTTCTCTCCATCTCTATTGAACCTGTCTTGGCTCCGAATAGGTCCACATGCGGGCTTAGCAATATGCAGCGTCCTAGAGGCCGAATGTGACATTTAACTCGGCCTGGTTCCATTTCCCATGTTATTATCAGCTGTCTATTCTACTGTGGCTTTACAACAATGGTTACTGTCTCAGTGCAAACAAGTTGGGGTGCTGTTGATGCCGATAGAGAATAGAGCCAGGCCTTTAGGACCAAAATGTCCCTGTTTTCCCGATGTGATTTATCAACCTCATGTCTGATTTAGAGAAGATTCGTTTTTGAGGGATGGTGGAAAGTTATAAGCTTTTGATTGCATTACCTTCATGTGCTCAGGCTAATCATGTAGATAGCCTGATGCAACATAGTAAACTGATGTGCTTTTTTCCAGCTCCTGAAAGATATCAAATTAATGAAACTGACTTTCTATATTGACACATCCCAAAAAATGTACCTAATAAGTGGTAAAAAAAAAAAAAATATCTGAAAAAGAAAAATTATGAATAACAGGGGAGAAAAGCTGTCTTCATTCTTCTCTGTGGCCATTTGGTTGAATATGGTAACACAAATTTACTACCATCATTCTCCAGAACCCTTATCAATATGCTCTTTTTTCCCAGGAACAAATATGAACTGTGCACAAAATAAATGTTTTATTGGGTTATGTAAACTTTTCCTGGCATAGATACTTGAATTTGTTGCTGCTCTACAATAAGTCTGTATTTGTGCCAGGGCAGAATAAGAGACCCCATGCTGCATAACCTTACATCAGTGTTAACATCCGTCGCCTGCAGGCCTGTAAAAGTGCTTCAGAAATAATCTCACCAGTTGCACATGATCTGAGTTGCCAGCTAAAATACAGCTCTATAGCAAATGTGTATCAAGGATGAATATTTCAGCATTCAACAACGGTAGCCCAATGGTAAGGGCCATCACACAAAAGAAGATAATTTTTCAGTAAGTGACCTAGTAAAACCATTGAAAGCAAAATAAGCCAGTCTAAGTCTACTGTTTCAATAACGACCAGTTTTGACACTTGGCTTTGTAACAGTGCCAGATCTGTTGTGCATTTTTATGATGACCTTAACAAAAAAGTGCAAGCGTGTGGGAGAGAAAAATTATTGAGGAAACACAGTAAATATGACCTTGAATGTCAAAAACAATAGCTCACTACAAAGTAATGCAAATACATTGATAAGTCAATAAGCTTTAGTGGTGCAAGACAAAGGTGGAGTTCATCACTTCCTGTACCATTCGCTGTAAGCTAAACAAAGCTAGCAAAAGATACTAACCTACAGAGTTCAAGCCAAATCCCCTGAGAGGTTCACGAGGAAATAATTTCCCTGTGAGTTGCCAGACATGGAAACCAAGAAAGGCTACTGAGCAAATTATGAGAGAGGGGCCATTAGCCCAAACAGCAACCTGTCTTAGTTAACTACCGGTAAGAGCTCACTACAATGCTAATTTTTCTTGCTGTTTGATTAGTTCATCACTTCTTGTAGACTATCATTCGCAGCAAAGCTAGACAAAGATGGCAAAAGATGCTAACCAACAGAGTCCAGCCAAAATCCCCTGAGAGGTTCACAAGGAAATTATTTTGTTGTGAGTTGCAGGATATGAATGCAGTTTAAACCAAGATATATTATTGAGCAATTCCTCCATTAGAGAGGGGCCTGTAGCCCAGAAAAGTTCTTGCCTTAGCTGGCAACTAGTTGGAGCTATTACAATGCTAATGTTTTCTTGCAATTAAATTATCACATCATTTAGTATTTGCTAGTGCATAGTTGCATAGCACTATCCCTCACGTAGATTTTGTTCTACAGTCAGAGATACTAAAGAAATTAATGTTTGAGCAATGCCACTTCTATAGCTTGTGCTTAAAGGTAGGGTAGGAGATGTTTTACTATATTGCTTAAAATCCCCTTCACACCCCAATTGCAGCTAATTAATTAAATGCTCTAACACATAAAAGAAAAAAAATTTAGTTCACCTGTGGAATACTGAAAATACTGAAAAAACACCATCAAATCATTTTAACCGACCCGTTCTAAAAGATTGGATGGTGATATGTCTATCAAACTCAACTGCCATTTGTCCCTCCCCCCTCTGTGTGTTGCTCTGCTCTGGAGGCCAAAGGGAAGTCTGAAGAAAGGGGTTTGGACTTCTGAATTGTGTATTTTCAAAATGTAGCTTGCTTGAACTGTTTTTCTAGGATCTCCTACCCTACCTTTAACTTGTAATTCAGGGCAAATTAACTCAAACTTCAGTATTTTTACTGAACTATCAAACATATTCATTCATTCATTCATTCATTCATTCATTCATTCATTCATTCATTCATTCATTCATTCATTCATTCATTCACTCATTCATTCATGCATGCATTCATTCACTCATTCATTCATTCATTCATTCATTCACAACACTTTCAAACAGTAATTGAGATAATACTATGTTAAACAAAATTAAAAAAAAAAACATAATAATCTATAATATGTTTGTAACATAACATAATTAAATGAATGAATAATACTTTATTTATCCCAGAGGGAAATTGCAATAAGACCACCTGTTTAATATAGTGTCCCCTTCATTCCACCAAAAGAGCCCTGACCTGTCACGACTAAACAAAGAAAATCTAAGGATGTCTTGGGGTGTCTGGAAACCAGGGCATTTGCAGTAGATCATTTGGAGGTTTATCATTTTAAGGAATTGTGAGTCATCTGCAAATATGTTTAAGTAGGTGGTAAGGTGGTGTCTGGATGCAGGTTTTCCCTCAGTAAAACAACACACAGTGATCAGTGTTAATCACTTTACCTCTAAGTGGTTTTAATGTTTTGGCAGATCAGTTTAAATTTAGCTTAAGAGTTGTTTTGTACATACTCATTAAGCTTACTCTACTATAGGCAGGCTTAAGTGTTCTAAAAGTGCATGAAACAGTTGGTCCTTGGCTTCTTAACATCTGATGGTCTACAGCTTACTGGAGTTGCTAACATAAATTAGGGTCAGAGTATAAGCAGTAAAAGAAGATGGTTTAAAGAAAGAGGATAGATGGAGACAGTTTGTTCTCTAGGCCTTGTTTACTGTCTGTCACTGTCTACAGTCAGCACTGCCGTACACACTGACAGCTGTGAGAGTGTGTTTATGTGTATTTTCATGCATGCTCTCGGGCCTTTTAAGCCGCTGAACACATTGTATATATTTATCCTCGGGGATGAATCCGGGGCACCCAACTGATGAGTCTAGGATTTAGCCTGATCAGTTTGGCTTTGGGGTGGGAGGGATGGAGTGATAGAGGAAGGCTGTGGTTGAGTCACTGTTATTCAGCCGGTGGCTAATGGTTAAATGGATATATAAGCATGCGGGCTAACCCTGTTGACATGATGTGGGTTTAATCTGCACAAGTGAACCAATGTATGCCTGGAAAAGAGAGACAGAATAAACCAAGTACTTTGCAGTCTCATTTGTATGGGTAAAAAGAAAAAACAACACACAAGCATGATTCCCCACCTTTAATCCATCCCGTTGGCACATTAGTAACATAAGTCTCTTTTATTGTGGAGCTCATGGTAAAAAAAGTTTATGAAGTAAGTATAGGCTACTGATATGATAGTTTACGACAAATTCAGGGAAGTGCCTCATGCAATATGACAAGCGTTTTTAAGTTTGCAAAAGTAAAGCATCCAAAAAATATTACTGCCTCTATATGCAAGCTGCTGAATGTTTACTTTTGGGTACTATTCATATATTGTACCACTAGCCCATCAATAAATTTGCAAGTACAATTATTACCTAATCGGTAGGGCTTGCACTGGTCTAGGGTTGTTAGCCACTCAGATTCAATTACCATGTGCTTTTAGACCAAAGAAATTTTTTTAGACATGTTTCAATTATCAGAGCAAGCACCCGCTCTAATTGTGTGTCTGCACTGCAGGAACGGTACCCAGGTATAGTTTTAAGAAGTTTGTGTCTTTTTTTTTATTCTTCTGAAGACTATGTACTTCCCTAGCTTAAGGGTCACCATCTGTGGCAGTATACAGTGACTGGTCATGACATTATGTGCGTGCGGTGATTGCAAAAAAATATTAAAATGACTTGTTCTTCACACTAGTTTCTAAAATCGTTAAAAAAAACAACAAAAAGACAAAAAAAAACAAAAGGAATGGAGTGATATTGAAACTTAAACATAGTTTAAGGTTATCAAATGCGGAGACAGTAAATATATATATATATATATATATATATATACCAACAAACATCCAGCATGAAGTTCAAATAGTTGATTTCATGAAGTGTATTTTGCTCAGAAGATCAACTACAAGTGTGGGCCAAATAGTGTAAGGGGTCATTTATGCTCATATGCATACAGCGAAATCCTTCTGTCTGTCTTCTGTCATCATTTTTGTGCATATTTCAGTACGTTTTCAAGAGCTTACAGAGCTGAATGCAGCAAGCGGAGAAGCACCACCAGACACCATGGGGGCATTCTTGCGCAATAGAGCTTAAATGCTACCAGTAAAAGGAACAAAGTAGAAACTATCTCCGGCGCTGCTTCTTTTAATGTGTCTTTCTGTGAATGTGCAATATCATGATCTCTTCCATCACTGCTATGTTCGTTACGTTTGCTATTCTCTGAAACAGACGTTAAACCTTGGAAATGAACGCTGCACTGCCCCCTAGGGGATTTGCTATCTAACAACCATACCGTACACATTCAACAGCGTTTGACAAAGTTTGCCATGGATGTGCCTTAGTATAATTTTGATAAAAAATACCTTTGACAAGAAAAAATAGCTACTGATAACAAACTGGAATCTGTCTCTTTTACAAGAGCTTAAAAATCAATTAACAGTGCTTTAATTGTAAGTTTAAACATGCATATTTACACAATTTTTTCAGTCATCTTAGTCATTAGCCCTTTACTAAAACTATATTTTTGGCCAAAAATAAATACAAACAAGCAACCTGTAACAGGATTATTATGTCAAATATTACTTTGAACAGGAGGACGACTTATTTAAGCTAATGATTATTAACTTTTTATCTACAAATCTATAAATATATTCATGTTTCTTCCTCCTTTCTGTTTTACTGTGGTTTTTTTCCCCCTTTTTCTCTTTTTCCCATATCAGCTCACACTTTGCCTCTCCCCCTCACCTCTTTCTCCTCCCTTGCTCCCCCTTGAGCTGTCCGATCATGTTTGTTTGTGTTTGCATCTCCAGGAAGTTTGAACAAAATGCTGGCATGCTTCTCTTTCCTCCCCCACCTCCACAGAGCTTGTCCCAGCTGTTTCCTCTGTCCTCTCTCTCTCTCTGCCTCAGCGGGGCTCCTCCACCCACCTACATCACCATCCATCAGCCCTAATCCCTAACCTGCGTTCCTCAGCAGGGGACAAGGTCGGTACGGAGCTCCAACAACGCTCCACCCTGCCAGAACATCAATCCCACAATGCCCCTCATTTCCCTCCCAGCATGCTTTGCTCTCACCGACCCTGGCACCCTGGCGCTATTGTTTGCCGCTTTCTGATTGGTCAGCGGCTACTACTGCAAAAATGAGTGTTAAAAAAAAAAAAAAACCCAGCTGTTTCCCTTTCACAAACAGCCTGGAGTTTAACTACCAACCCATGGTTGGCAGTTAGTGATGCTCTTTTGAAGTTTTTATTGCTGCCAAGTCATTGGGGGTTATGCGACCAGCTGTTAAACACATGCAAAACTGTTTACATCTGTCACTGTGAGTGTATGAATGAGCGAGTCTGAGATGTGTGTGAATTCCAGGATGTTGGCGAAGCTCAGCCACCAGCCTCAAAGACAGGAAACCTAAACTTTTTCCACTTGGTACTTTGTCATTGTAGTTCGACAGCGCAAGGCCAGTCTCTCACAGTTTGTTAGTGTCAGGATGAAGTTGTCTGTAAGTGTTAAAGTGGCCTACTGTGAGAAATTAAGCAATTTTATTAAAGCTTGTCATTGCAGAAATTTAAGAAAGTATCAGTTTTAATCATAGTCTTCTAGGTGCTAATTCATGTTTTAATTAAACCTTTTTCTACTACTAAAAGTTCAATCTGCCATTAGTAGACTCCACAGGTAGCATTAGGCGAGAAAAACCTGCATGACTGCACAGAATGAGAATAAAAAGGGCCCACGTTAATGTATTCATGGAGCTAATTATGTAAACAGAGCTATTGCCCAGACAAGAGCAGAACAGATGACGGGGAACAGGCCTGAGGATGGTTCACACTGCAGCCTGATCTGTCTGCACCTTACGTGACCTGTTGGGAATAAACACATTTATTCACACAAGCTTGTGCACAGGTGCCCACAGGAATGTACACAAACATACACCAAACAAAGAATACATGACACAAACGCACCCGAGGACTGCACTCAAAAGCACTGAATATGGAAAATATGTGCACACTTTCTGACACGCACACCACAGTCCTGTGAAATGTATATTCATGACACACAGATACAAGGACAAACCGTAATCTCTCTGGCATGAAGGAAAGTGAAAATAACACAAGGCTGGACTACTAAACGGGCAAAACAGCTACTTGCCCTCAGGTCCTGGATTACCCCAGAAAGTTGGTTCCTACATTATTATGTTATTGTGTTATGGTTTATAATATTCTTTATTTTTCAGTCAGAAATACTTTTGTCAAATATACCCCTGTAGAAAAGTACACCTCTACATAATGACTGAATCTTACTTTTCCTTTGGCAGCCAAGCTACCCATGAATGAACCATTTCTGCTGAGTGAATGTGTGATATGTAGGATTTGTGAAAATGGAAAGAATGACTACTACCATTACTACTACTTTGGTTTTAGTCCACATGTTAGCATGAAGTTTCATATTTTGTTTAATGATAGAAAAATATGTGTAAAGATGGTGGATTTGAATGATTAAAAGTGTCAAAAATGGTGGTTCGCAAAATAAATATTCAAACTGGAATATTATTCAACATAGTTTCACAACCGTCTTGTTACAAACTGGTACTTGTTCATGACCCTTTTGTGTCACATTTTAATGGATTCAATGTCTAATTTTTAATTTGCAAAGCAGTACAGTAGACCTAAATGGAAGTATTTCAATGTGAAAAATAGATTCACTGAGACAGTAGAAAATATTATCTTGTAGCTATGTTGCACTACTTGCTTCAATGATAACTTAGAAGATTATAACATGTTAAAAGAGGAAGAAGTGTGGTTTATGTTGTCAGAGTGTATTTTAATGCAAATTATATCTTTTAAAGCCCAAGCAAGTTATCTTTTATCTAAGACATTGGGCAATATAACTTGGATCACAAATCATAGACCAGTTCATTTAGGCAAAAATGCTGAAATTTCACTGAGGACAACTCTTTTCCAGGCATTACCCAATATTTTCCTCATGTGCCACACTCCTAACATCCAACACTGTTACTCCATGTCTACTGGACTTAACACTTACATCAAGGCCATATCTCCTGCTTTTCTTGCCTCAGGCATGTTTGCTGCTTAATATAAAAAGGCCTGAGTATAACCTCTACTTAATCAGCCCTCTGTTATCCCTGGTCAGAGTGAGAACTATTAGCTTTTCTTTGTATTTCCAATCCTATCTGAGGTTATCATAAAAGAAATCAAGATCAGACAATCCCCTGAACAGGCTCTGCTTGTTATGGCAGAACATCCTTTAGGATACTCATCCACTTGCATGGTTTCTTGCATCACAGCTATGCAGATGATAGCGTGTTGTACCTACTGTTACTGCCAATTGACCCACAGTTTGAGCACAAATCTTAGCTTGCCACTTTGACAAATCCACACAGTTGAAGGAATGCCACCTTCCATCAAACCATCAACACAATATCAATATTAACAATAACTTTCTGTTTATCTATCAGGTTACAGTTGCATAAAGCCTTAGTGTCATGATTGATGATCAGTTATCCATCTTTGAACGTGCTGCATCCATCTTTCAGTCACCAAAAGAAAAAAAACTGTCTGAGTATGCTTCAAAGCTCCTTCCACAGGCACATAGCTATCTCTCGCCTCAACACCTGCAGCCCTTCTACGCACAGTAAAAACCCTTGAGACGGTTTTCACTTGGCAGTGCATTAGATGTTTACTTAACCTAAAAGACATGTAACTCCAATGGCTACCCATGTAATGTAAGTGTTAACCTAAAGAGTAACTATATTGCATGAGGCACTGTTCTCATTTTTTGGTTTCAACATGTACATGTACATTTAAGAATCTCCCTTAGACTTGTCTCTCTTGAAAACACCTCTTGTTTAACACACCAAACTCATACTTTTTCAACTAAATACATAAAATGTCCTTAAAGCTTTTACCAGGGTATCTTATTACTTTATTCCATGTTTTTTTATACACTTCTAAGCCTGTCTGATGTAAAAGTGCAATTTAATCTAATGTACCACAAAACGGCACAACGCCCACGATTAAAGTGAAAAGTTCCCTTCTATTAAGTGTTATAGTGTTGACAGCCAATTTACATTCTGCCTTTTTGCTCATGCCATCATTAAGTCACACTCCACCCCTGCTCAAACTGCTGAGGAAGCTCAAAGTTGAGCTAACACTTCAAATAGCTCAGAGTGACCTCTGTGACCATGACAGAAGATGTGGAGAGAAGTTACTTTTAATGCTTTTGTTTTTTCTTTTCTTTTTTTTTTTACCTGACACTTGAGGTGATGTGAGTGATACTGTGGTTCTATGAATAGTGCATGATGGGTAGATGTGTTACGTAGGTATTAAAGTGGCTGAAAATGGCTAAAACATTGCCAGTGTAGATGATGTTTTGGCCTGCCAGTGGTCACTCGGCGTGGGAGTGGTGGTGGTTGTGTGCTCAGGCTAAAAGAGTCTGTGTTAAGTTGCTCTTATAGGTTTGTTATAACGGCCAAGGAAATGGATCCGATCAAGCATGATTTATGTCAGTAAATTAACTTTAAAAAAAAACCTGATCAAATCCACATGTGCTGCTACATTTGCTACTGCCATTTTTCCTGCTCAGGGACAGAAGGATTATTTTTCCTGTTCTCCATCTGAGTATCCAGAGGTTGCTCAAAGAAAACCCCCTGAACCCTTTGATCATTGAAAAAACAGGAAATGTGGCTGGCAATTCAGAGGTCTCGAGTCACGTTGGTTAATAGTTTATGAAAAAAGCCGCCCTTTCACTGCTTGGTTTTAGACAGTGTGGACTGTCTTAAATGTTAACTTGGCAGTGGGTGTTTTTATTGAGGTTGGATTTCAGTTGGCAGCACAACAGCAAGTTGTAGCCACAAATCTCCTTACAGGTTAATGCAGCTCAGCCTCACACTAGAGTATGTACAGGCATAGAGATTAACCCAACTCATGCGCACATACACACAACCAGATAGTCCCTGAGGCAATATTAATAATAATTTTTGATATATTAATGCACAGACCAATGTTGTTCTTTCCAAAGCTCCATCTTCTGTCTCTCACATTCTGTTGTTTCTTGGAAAACACTCTGTTGTCTTTGGATGAATATATGTGATGTAGACAGATGGGGACTGGGTTGGCAGAAACTGACGGTCAAGAAAAAACTTTTTTTAAAACGCTCCCTTTTCTCGACTTCGTGGAAAGTTGTTTTCAGAGCCAGAAACTTGACTTATTTTGTTTTTTCTTCCCCCTTTAATTTGTTTCTCTTTTCTACTCGCTCCGCTTGAAGTCACAACAAAAACAGGATATCCCATCCTGTCCTTGTGTTATGGCTGTGGATGTGAACGCATGTGCCTGTGTGTTTATATTTCTCCTTTTCTTTCTCTGTGATAAAATGGTCGTCAGCAGCGACGGCTGTTTGTTTGGCCCACTTTCTCTCTATCTGCTCTCATCATCTGGCAGAGGGGAGGAAAATCCCATGGTTCCCTGTGTCTGCATGTGATGGGTGGGGATGTAGGGTATCACACCTGAGCCTGATGATAAGTTGCAGTAACCCCCTTTGGACACATGCTCACACACATACACACCCATTCAATCCCAGGGTTAATGACACAGACATGAAGGATATTTGCCCCCCCCAACGATTCCCTCAGAGATCATTAGGCTGTGTTGTGCGACCCGATTCATCTTCCCTTCACCAACACGTGTCCACTGGCCCACTGTTCCGCCAGATGTATGCCCCGCAGCTACAGTTCCACTGCCATCTTTCACTGTGGGTGTGTGTCTGTGTTTTCTGGCTCAAAGCTCACCTTTTTCCTGGCTGCTCAGAGGATAAGAAAATAGGGTCACTGAAACAGTGGTGCGCAGAGGATTACAGCCTCCACCAATTGCCACCTCCATCTCTGCACCAGCTTCTCTTATTACTTTCAGGAGTCAGAGAAAAGGAGGATGATGTCAGGGATGGTTCCCTGCTTTTTACCTCCACTTTTTCTCTTGTGAGGATTGAGAAGGAGATGTGGGAATGGAGTGTGAAACAGAAAGGGAGATGATGGGGCTCGGTGGGTGTAAATGGGGTGAGATGACAGACGCGAAGATGGAATGAGGAAATGGGAGGTGGGGGGCTGGGGGTGGGATTATTGAGGCAAGAGACTCAAAAGAAGAAGAGGGGATGAGGATGGGGTGGCTGTTGTCATGGAAACGAGTCGCCGTGGAAACAGCCCTTTATCCAGACAGACAGACAGACATTTGGGCAGGCACATGAGGGCTGACTGCTGAGTGTGTGAAAATGAAAAGGGTATGAGACAGCAGCAGCCACGCCCACACACACACAGACAGTTTTAATCAAAGAAATGAAAATAAGATAAACTTGGGGATGAGGATTTATAAAGCTACCGGTTTCAGTACAGAACACAACAAAGTCAGGCAGAATGTTTGTTACTATTTGGCTGTAGATATTTGGCTTTGTAATGCTGCACTCAGGCAAAGAAAACCTTTGAGCTGAACATCAGCATGTCAGGATGCTCACAGCGACAGTGCTGTCAGGATGATGTTCAGACAGCACAATGTTTACCGGCTCCGTATCCCAACCGCTGTTTGGACAGGATTTATTTCTTCTGGGGAGATGGTGAAATTTTAATATTAGCCTTCAGGCCACTAATGCTTATCAGGCCTGGAGTCCACATATGAGTAATTTGTCATATTCTTTCAAACAAAGTTAGAGTTGCTTATTAAATAAATTATTTATCTGTCCTTGCCAGTATAATATTTCTGTGTCTGAAGTCACTAATAATTCAAAAAAGGCCAATAAAAGCCCACAACTGTATTCATTTGTTTGTTTTGCTCATTTACTGAATGGTTCAGATTCAGTCTCGGAGCAGAATTGTCCGTTCTTCACCTGACTTCCACTTCAATTTGAAATATATATTTTTTCTCCAATAACTTTATTGGTTCAACAGCTAGCCTATTTGTGTATATGGCATAAAAGAAAAAGCACAGGGTCATGAAAGAAATATTTACCAATTAAAGCAACACAAGTCTTAGGAGTTATGACTCATAAGTATGAATTCACACACACGCACGCTTGCTGAGCTCAAAAGGCTTGAATTTACTCTTAGATTGCAGCCATTCACTTTATTTCCATCACTTTCTTGACTTAATTCTTTCCCCTGTTTTTCATGCCATGTGTGAAAAATGCAGAACAGGTACCAGCATCTGGTCTTGCAAACAGTGTAACAAAATTTATAGTGTTACTATATTATGATTCCCGGCCACAACAACACAATGAAAAGCACAGATGTTGTTAAAATGTTTATTTTGCTAAAAATTTAAAATTGCAATTGCCAACACAGTAAGATAAAATACTGTCCAAGTCCAGGTGGTCACGCCATCAACCACGTTTGATGTCCCAGACCATCCAATCCAAGAGGCCGCTTAGTGTTCTGCTTGATTCCCCGATCGTGAGCCAGAAAGTGCTCCAGCCAGGCTTTATACACTGCAGTCCGATCCGTAATCCAGTTCCAGGACCTCCGGGCCGCTGCCTGCTGCTATCAGAGGAGAAGAGTTAGAATCGGTGCCCAGCCCGTCCTGCCGCCAGCAAATTCAAGCCAACCTGGCCTCTGGATTTAGTCACTTCCCTTTAAGTGACTGTGTAAACAGCCCATCGATCCAATCATGCCACCATTGCAGCTGTCCCGTCGTCCAGGTTGAACACCACCAAGCCTGGAAGATCAGCACCGAGGAGCGACGTCGGTCCGGTCCGGTCGTGGACCGCGGAAAGCGCAGCAACCCATCCACCTGTTTTTCCTCCTGCACAGGTATCTGGCATCTTGTTATATAGAATGTGGGAGGAACAACCGGTGATTGCAATCACAGGTGTTATGAGGTTCAGGTGCGTCAGTTTGCTTCACATGCCCTTGTTTCCAGTTCAAGATGTCCCAGTCCAACACTTCCACAGCACACAACACAAAATAATCTTGTCCATCACCTCAAGGCACAGAGCAATAAAGTTCAAAATATAGGGTTAACTGAACATGCTAAAAGGCAGTGTTTTGCATCCTATGACAACAGCATCTCTATGACCATCAGAAAAATATGCCCTAGCAGGTTAAGTATTACATCAAGAAACAGGCCTCTGATCCAATAGGATCTTCACTAAGATGCATCACGTCTACGTCATGCTGTCCGTGCTGCGAAGGTTTGTCTTTAATCATCACACCAGGTATAGATGGAGCCCAGGGGTTAGACCATGAGGTATTTTTTTTGTTGTAGGTTCACAATCAGATCATTTTTCATGTTGTAATGGCGAAAGTGCTGTGGAACTAGTAAGAGCAATATGGGAAAAAAATCATCATTAAATCAACTCAATATTGGCAAATTTGTAAACATTAAATTAGTGGTTATTCAAATGTAATCAAAGAATCCACTTTAATGTTAATGTAACAATGACATGTTGTTCCTGTGGGATACAGAACATTTTCTGACACATATGAAACATAGATGAAACTGTGACTTTCAATCAGGCCACTCAAACCACACAACTCCCACTTCTCACATCATGTGACTGGTTGCTTTAGGATTTCATCAGACAGCTAAAAATAAGAATGGAGGTGACCGTAATGTCATATTGGAGCTCTCTCTGAGCTGGTCATGTTCCTCCTGCTTTAAATCATGCCATTATTAGACCAGTTGCTACCTACCTTCAAGACCACCTCAAACAACACAACCTTTATGAAAGATTCCACTCTGGTTTCTGCTCTGCTCACAGTAAATAACCTCTTGATGACGGCAGATACAGGATTTTCTTCTTTCCTCATCCTCCTCAATTTATCTGCTGAATTTAACACGGCTGACCACAGCATGCTCCTCAACCAGCTTCACCGGAACTGCTCTCAGTTGGTGGTAATATCTCTGATCACTGATAGAACATCTCCCTCGGAAATACCGGATCAAAATCCCACAGGTTATCTGTGGCGACCCTCAGGGGTCTGTTCTTGGCCCCATTCTCTTCATCATCTACCTCCCTCATTTTGGCCAAGTCATCAGCTAGCATGGCATTTCATTCTATTCCTATGGCGATTACACACAACTGTATGTCAAAAACACATCTGCAGCTTCATCAAAATCCTCGTCACCATCATCCCTCCCCCCTCACTTTTGAATCCCACATAAAACACCTCTGCAAGATCTCCTTCCTCCACGTTTGGAATATTGCCAGACTCTGCTCCACTCTCATCCTCCCAGATGCTCCATGCCTTTGTCTTTTCCAGACTGGACTGTTACAATGCACTTCTCATCGGGATCTCTAGTAAGAGTCTACAGAGACTCCAATACATCCAGAACTCTGCAGCTCGGATCCTGATGAGATTATGGAAATATGAACATATTACACCTATTCTTCACTCCCTTCACTGGTTTACCATTTCTGTCAGGATTGAATATAAGGTCTCCCTTCTTACTCGCCAGTGCCTATGTAGAAACGCCCCTCCATACCTCAAAGAATTACTCATCCCACATACCGCAATACACTCCCTCTGCTCCTCTCCCTCAAACCACCTTTTCATTCCCAGGACAAAGCTGAGCACCATGGGAGATAAGGCGTTCTGTGTTGTCTGTGGAATGCCCTTCCTGTTACCCTTAGGGCTCCATAATCCACAGTTCTGAAAAGGATTTAAGACATTGTTTTTTAGCAGACCCTTCGATTTTTAGATTACTTTCTTTTACTTTCTTCTTCTAAAAATTATTAAAAGAAAAAAAAGAGACAACTTTCTTCTAGACCTTGTTTTAAACTCCTTTTAATGCTTTTAACCTTATGCTCCATTTCTTTTAGTTTTTTATTTTGTCATTTTTATTCTAGTTTGTAGCTCTTTGATATTTCTTAATGTAAACTGTGTTAAAATAATGCATTATAAGTATTATTAATATTATATCTGGAACAGAAATGTTGAAGAGACCACAGTTGAAACATGTCAGACAGGGTCGGATATGTATCTAAAAATCGAAAATCTCTCACACCTGGATTCAAAAGAAAGAGTTGTATAACTGGAAGGCCAAAGCAAAGAAGAGACATATCACAAAGTCAACAGGGTTGCGCTCATTTGGCAGACTAGCCACTGTCTGCCTTAAAACACTGATTTATAAAAGGTTTGCGAATCTTAGAACAAGCGCAAAGTTGATAATGGGTGCAAAAACATGCTGCAGCTGAATTATCAAACCTGTTGCAAAGAGGAATGCGCCCGCAAAACGATTACAATAGCGCTGCAATGCTTTTTGCGTTGTTGCCTTGAATAAATAGGCAATCTGGGTGTTTCTGCCAGAAGGGGTAAAATACTGGGAGGAGTAGATGCAAATAAATCAGCTTTGCGCCGCAACACGATTTACTAAATGTGGAACTGATTGCGCTGGCTGTTTTTACGCCTATATTTAGTGCTTCTGAAAGGCAGGCGTTAACTGGCTCATATATGCGCACAAGCGGCTGCATCTGGATGAGAAGCAATGATCAAATGCTGCAGGATTGCAGAGGAGCATCAGTCTGATTCAGAATCTTTTCTCTTGGCCGGTCGGAGGCCTGAACTTCTGGAACAAAATCATTACATATAAACAGATCATTTGTGTGAATATTAAAATCCCAACTGTTGTTTAGGAAAACGTTGTCAAAAGGAGGCGTGTTTATATTTATTATGTATAAAACAGCAATAATGTCATTAACAGAACATGTTTCAGTTTGTGCACATACCTTGTTCCACATCGGGCATGCGTGTATTACCGGTATTATCTGCTCCTCGCGGGAAGAACGCTCCGCCTGCTGCTTAATATTGGTCAGAGAAATCTCTTCTGTCGGCCCCCCACCTGTCTTATTTGTACAGTCCTCCTGCTCACATTTGGATGTCTTTGCCATATTTCTATTTGCCTCTTCTACTAATATTTCCATCTCCATTTGTTTTCCGTTTGCGCCTTTCTTACTCTCCTTCTACATAGAGAATCATTTGCGCACGCTAAATCCTCATTTAAATGAGTCTGTTTGCGCCTGTTGTCAATTGCGCAATCAATCTTAGTAGATCACCCGCAAATCATGGAAACGCAACAGGCGCAAAATATTTGCGGGGCAGTTTATTTAGCGCTCGCTATTTGGAATCTTAGTAAATCAGGGCCTTAAGGTTTAATTTAGAATATTTACTAAGAAGTTCTGAATTACTGCTTGAGTCCATGTTGGGAAACCGCTGGGAAGTGTGTTGGCAGTCCAATAGGTCTGGTGTGGTATGGTTGAATGGTTTCTAGAAATCGTCACTCTGGTGGATCCAGCTGAGGTAAATTGCAAATACATTCAAAGAGATAAACAGTTTACACAAAATTAAATAACAACATAGAAAAAGGTCAGAGGAACTACGTTCTTGAAATTTCCCAACATTTACCAGAAAGGGAAACTAAACAATGTGGCAATGAGAGGAAACCCAACCAGGGTAGATAAGCACTATCAAAGGTGAGGTGATGGCCAACAGCTTTGTCCCAGGTAGCTCTGGTGATGACGAGCAACAGTTGAGAGGACTGGGAACCTGTCGGAGCAGAAAGTACCACACCCGAACCACACTTACATTCACACAGCATTCATACAAAAGTGAGACTCCAGATGGCCAGAAGCGAATACCACACATTCACTGAATTAAAACATAACACATATACAGGTACCAAGGCCTGAAGAATGGCCCCATGACAAGCCACCTATCATTTGTGGATTATTTTACTAATAATATAATCTCTTCTTATTTGTGATTCTGTGGCAAACAAGATGATGTGCATGATAAAGAAATGTGGCATCAACATCCATTGACAAGCTCCTCTCTGCTTATAGATATCCACAGATTACCAAATACAACCATGGGAACCTCCACTTCTATTAGTTTCTACAATTTTCAAACTATATCCTATTAATCTTAGACCTTTTTGGAATTTACAGTCCTTACAGTAAGTTTATTCGACATTTCCTTGGTAGCTTGGTAGTCTGAAGTTATTGCCAACTTTTGCCTATTGATACAGTCTGCCTCAGCCTTCTGAATATGTTTAGTGAGTCTTTTGGGATCACCCATCAGCATGTTCTGCTCCAGCAGACCACGGTGCAGAAAACTATCCTTGCTAACGCAGACTCATAAAATATCCTCAGTATAGAGCCATATATATTGGAGATATAACCTCATCAGAAAAAAAGTGGAAGCACCAACTTATCACGTGAAACTGCAGTTTCTTGCGTGGTCCAGTCTGTTGTCTAAGTTGAATCTCAGGTATTTGTAATGTTCAGTTTTCACTGCGTTTCACATAGTGGAAAAGAGTCGTCTGTAGGAATCAAGGGTCTCCTGAAGTCCACTTTATGATTTTACTGTACATTGTGATCATATTGACCTGCTGGTTAGTTTGTACCACTGCACAAAAATTCCCATCATTCTTTAGTATGACTAGACAAAATGAAATGTACTTTGAGCATCTGTTGTCCATGCCAACAGATGCTCCAAACAAGACACAATATTGACGTGATCAGAGGTATTGTTGGGGTTAATATTAAAGAATAACCATTGGTCTTGATTTTTGGGTCTTAAACTCCGCCTTCAATATCACAACTGTCTTTTACTGTCATGATCTTATAATCAAGCAAATACTAACCTTTCCTATTGTCTTTCATGTTCATTGATTACATCCTGCACATCTCAAAGTTCCGCACGGTCTGAGTTCACAGGTGCGCCCTCTAATGTGAGCATGTGGTACAACAAACAGGAAATTTAGAAAATAACAGAGCTGGTTGCATTTGTGGTTAAAAAGCAAGGATATATTCTCACACAAGAGGCACAAATTATAGCATGCACATACATATCACAACTTTAGTCAAATAGTGAAAGCATTTATACCATTTGTTTTTTCTGAATCCGACCCTTACTCTAACTGAAACAAATTTCTTCGGACAGAACGTGTGGTGTTACAATCGACTGAAAAGGAGTTACAGTGCATCCTTCATCCAACATGTGAAACAGCAGAGGCTGCTGGTGTGTGGTAGGCTCTGTGCACTCACTAGCTTTAATTTTAGCCTCCTCGCCTTTTGCCAACTTCTAATTAGGCATGTCAAGCAGGGTGATGGTGCTTTAAAGTACCATATGTGATATTAGAAACATTAATACTGCAGCAAATAACTACTTACATTGTGAGGATGTAGCAGTATATTGATGTTCTTCCCCCTCTTTCCCTCTTGTTGCCCTTTTTTCTGACCATTTCTGTTGTCTTGATCCAGTCAGCATGTGCATTTCTTTCAGAGGGAGTAAAGTTCTAGTTTTTCCTCTGCTAACTCACCATCTTGAATTAAAAAATAAACTCCCAAAAAGAGGGGGATATGACTTGAGTCCAAATTGGCCACTTTTATTAGAAACAAAGATATTTATGAGCTGTCTGACAGGCTGAACTTTAGATTTGGGTTTACGTTTTGGCTGTTTGCTTTGGTCTGAACTGCTGCAGGTCAGTAGTTTCTTCAGGTCACATTTGACCCCTTTAAGTGTTTTATGTTTCCAATATGTTCATTATCTTTCTTCTAGCTATATCAGCCTTAGATTTATTGAAATTGAAAACCTTTGGGTCTTTTTATATCAAAAGCAGTCATGGTTTTAGCACATTTGCGTGAGAATGTGCTACTATGTCACTGTCAGTTTAGCTGTGCATATGATGTGAACCATCCTTATTCCTTAGGCGTGGCCAGCAGCACTCAAATATAGATTACACAGCTGTCCATTTGGTTTATACTTGTTTTACGAAACAGATAAGCTTTTTACACAACGCGTTACTAAACATATAACTTCACATACTATTTATAACGACGTATCTGCATCCTTCATATTAACATAGATAAATCTGGCTGTAGCTCCAGATTTCCACAGACTATTTTTTATTTAAAATCCACTGTTGTTTCGGTCATTACAGGTCAGGTTAAGCTACTTGGTTGAGGTGACAGCAGCAAATTACAGCAGGATAAAAGGAAAAGCTCCAAACAGCAAAAAAAAAAAAAAAAAGGTACAGGGGAGAGCTTTGAACACAGAAAGATCTCAAGTGGGGGTGTTACTCAAATATGCTTCAAACAAGAGAAATAAACATATGATGATACTGCTTATTGCATAAAACAGATAGAGGTGAGTCAGTGATTCTGAATATGCTGGCATCTGTAGAGGTATGCTGCTACGGGCACACCTTTCTTTTCCTGTTGGTTTTCATATAGTGGTGAGAAAAATGTTGGCAAATGCATATTTCCAGTTAGCTGACCACATCTGTTTGTTTTAGTGATAAATGATACTGGAATTAAACTAGTCCACTTCCAACTGGTCGATGAGGATGGACGACCTTCCTGAGTCTGGTTGTGCTGGAGAATTTTTTCTTCCTGTTAGAAGTTTTTCCTTTCCACTCTTGCCCACTGCCCTGTACATTCTCAGGATGGGGGACTGAATTGAAGAGAGAAATCTATTTAATCTGATGGTTTCTAATGTGATTGCAGTGAAATTGAATTGAATTATAATTGGAGTGGACTGTATCTTTAAAAGTACCTTGAAATAAACTTTGTTATGAATGGCCCTATGAATACAATGCTGAACTGAACTGAATAGTTATTACGGTGGTCGACAGGTGCAAACGCGCGGTCAAAACTCACTGCTGCCCTAGAGACGCAGAGCACTTCCGTTGTGAGTGACATTGCAGTGTTTTCTTCTTGCAGTTTTTTTCGTTTATGCAGCACTGTATTTGCAGCGCTTTTCTTTTTTTGCACTATGTTTCTGTATTTGCAGCGCTTTCCAGTATTTGCATCACATTTCTGTTTTTGCAGCTCGTTTCTGTATTTGCAGCGCTCCTCTGTACTTGCAGCTTTTCCCATTAGCATTTCTGTCCGTAAATACAGGAAGTTTTTGTATACAAAGCGCAATTGCACCTGTCGACCACCGTAAATTATGGATCATTATAAATATTTTGTATCAAAAGCACCAGATAATCATTGAGAGAAGCTTAGATAATCACTTTATTATCACATCACAGTCCTTGGAATCAAAATTTGATTGGGTTTCCCATCCTTGTTCTTCAACTCTTGTGACCAAAACATAAATGAGTACTCGCATGAGGTTTGTTTCTCACATCACATCTGGGGAATACACCGCACAATTCACTTAGCCCTGTATTTCTTTTATGTGACTGTGGATGGAAATGAGCACCCTGCTAATCCCGGCATGTTTACGTCAGTGTTGTATGTTCCTTAATGTGCATTGTAAATTTGTGGCACCTGACTTGTTGGGTCCATCTTCACCAAAATAGAAGTGATTCTGCATCAGATTCTTTCTGCCCTAGTTGGACTTTGTGAGCTTGGCATGCACCACCATTGTGTGCAAACATCAAATCATTATCCATTAAATTATTTTATTGTTGTATTGTGATCAAACTTTGGATTTAAACCCCGAGTGTTTGCACAATTGCCTATTAGAGCATGCACAATGACTAATGTAGATCAACAAACCCAACACAAGCTCACCTTGGTTCAATGTCCTCAGATTACCCAAACAGTCTGCTGTAATGAAATATGAGAGCAATTAGGTGATATTTTATGAGCTTATGGATGACTCCTGTGAAGCAGTGTCCCTAATCCATAATGCTGTGACTCTTATGGACTCTCAGTGTTGCATATAGACCAGCCTGACTCTGCAGTTACCAGGAGACCCACATGGTTACAGAATGTATCCTCAGCTCACCCCTCTCTCTTTACGTTCATTTTTTAGATCTGTTTTTGTTTTTAACAATAAATAAATGCATATTTTTCTGTGTGTGTATGCCTCTTAATTAATTGTGTTTGACCATTACTAAGAATAAACATGTTCTTATCTCTGTCTGCATCAAGGCTTTTTTTAAATGTTCTATTTCTCTTCATTCGCTCTGGACTGATTCGAACTCTGCCGTCCCAGTCTCCCTTTCCTCCCTCCCCCCTTTACTTCCCACCTCCTCGCTTCTTCCCATCCCACCCACAGTTCCCCTCATCTCTTCGCTCTGACACTGCTTCCCCTTACCCCGCCTCTCTCGTTCATCCACCTGCACTTTTTCACTTTCCTTGCATCATTCCTTCGCTGCTTCCTCCTTCTTTCCCCCCTTTTCCTACAGTATCCACAGACCCCTTGTTGTTTTTACCCCAACCTTCCTTCATCCTCTCATCCTCCTTTTCTAGCCTCAAACATCTCCTGCCTCTAACATCAGAGTTGAATTAAAGTTAAGAAGCAGAGCATGAGGTGAACTGAGGTGAGATAGAGGGAGGGAAAAATGGAGATAGGTCTAGAAAAAGAGGGAGGGAAGGAGCAACTGGGGTAAGAGGCACTTAATGAACTGTATATGTGTGTGTGAGAGAGAGAAAGAGAGAGAGAGGGAAGAATAGAAATAGTTTCCACAAGCACTTTGCAGAAGCACCGTCTGGATCCACTCAGAGCGACTCCCTGGAGGGTGACCAAGGCTGTTTTCTCACTGCCTCACTCCTCTTCCTGAATGTTTGCTGCTGATAAACAGTCTGCGTCCAAAACAAAGCCCGTTGAGATAAGGCTTCTGCTAAAATCATCAGTCGGCTCTCTGTCTCTCATTTTTATATCTGTGCTCTCTCGCTTCGTCCTCCTTCTCTGGCCAACGGGGATTAAGTGGCTGGTGAAACTGTACAAACGCATGCTGCCTTATCGCAGCTGGCCCTGCTTTGACTCTGAGAAGGCGTACGAGCATGCTGCATGTTTCCAAGGATGCGTGTGCATATTTATAAATGCCTGACAGCTCTGTACTGTACAAGCACCAGTGCTGTATGAGTCAGAGGCACTGGGTCAAGGCTGCTTTGCACACTCAGCACATTTATGTTACTGTGTATCAATGACTGAGTATGTGTAAGTACACCTGTCTGCATAGGTTTATATATCACATTATGTAACCCTGCATGTGTTGTTTTTCCTTTATTGGGCCAAATATTTTCTATTTGTGTCAAATCTATGTGTATTTTTCCAGGTTATGTTTATGAAGTGTGACTTTCTCCATCTAATTTAACAGGGTTCAACTATTTAAAGTAATGATCCAGTGTGTAGGGTGTAAAAAAATGTCTACTTGCATGGCTAATAAATGCCAACCACCTCACCCTAAAGTATGCGGATGGGCTATAAAACAGCTGAAAACCCCATTGAATAATAATATATGGTGCAACTATTGTCTTCTGTTAAAGATTAAGAGATATAAACTTTTACTTAAAGTTGTTATCAGTTTCCGCATGTAAAGATGTAATGTTTGCTCTGCAGCTGCATTGAAACAACTGTTTAGGTAAATGAGTATTCTATTGATTAGTCCATCGATCAGATAAGAAATACCTTTGCCTTACTAAACAACTGCTGTAAATAGAAAAAGCAGGTTTCTGAAAATCACCTTAAGGGTAAGGAATTGTATGATGATATAAGTTTTGGCACCATCAGTGTTTTCATTTTGGTTGAACTTTCAAGTAAAATAACAGAATATTAGTTCACATTAACATCTCACAGACTGTCCAGACTGGGTTTCTGGACTGGCAAAGATGAGGATTAAACAATATGTGCTTGTGCAATCCAAGGAAATTTAAGGACATTTCAACAGAATTTAACAACTACTTGTCCATTACTTTAAAGAAACACTCCAGAACTTTTGCCATTTTCTCAACGGCTAATTTGGCATCTTGCATGCTACCTGTATCGTGAGATCTCTCGAAACAATATTAAATAGTCTTATCTTGACTCATGCCTTATCTTTTGCTCTGTCTCTTGCTCTTTCTTGTTTCCTCCCTTCGTCCAATAATATCTTCTGATGTTTCTTTGCTGAATCCGCCACAGCGCACGTTCAAAACGGCCGTTTTGTTTATATCTGATAGGTAGCGTGTGACGTGTACAAAGCGAAACTCAACTTCTCAAGTACTTATATTTCCCTTGTCTTCAGCTCAGCTGTACACATTGTTGATCCCTCTTTGCATAATAGTGGTTTCACATCTTGTGGCAGATAAGAAAAAATTGCAACAAATAGTAACGGTGAGGTAACATAGCTACCAGCCAGCGGATAATACATCCGTCAAAGATTATTTTCTAATTCCTCTGCCAGATAGAGTGAAATGCAGCCCAGTGTTCTCTCCTTCTCCTATTCTCTGTAGTTAGTTTAAGTCAGTAATCTTAAGAGGTGTTGCTTATATGAACTACTTTTCATTCATGTTTTGTCTGTTTTTGAGGTTGTGGAATGGCTGTATCTGCTAATGCTGCATACAGAGAGAAATGGGAAGAATTTCCAACTCCTGTTGGAATAAAAGAAATAAAAGAAAGGCCTGTTTGAAATTGGATTTATACAATATGTACAAAGCACTGGTCAAGCATAATTTAATAATATGTTTCCTAGATGAACTGTATGACCACTGATAAGAATTTGTTAGGAGCTGAACAAGAAGCTAGAAAATCAACTTCCCATTTCCAAGGTACAGTTAATGCAGCATGATATGAAGTTGAATGGATTAAGAAAATTTCAATCTGATCTTGGCCCCAAACAAAGAATTTTGATTTGAGTTGGTTGTGTCTTCAGAAGTGCTGTCACACAAAAAAGTATTTTTTCCCCCCTCTTATTGCATGCCCCCTTAAAGAACACATAAAATAGTACAGCACAATTATCAGTTCTCATATCAAAGCAATCATATTTCATGAATTATTTTCAGTAATTCATTAAACCTAGATAAGAATGCTATGCATGTTTTTAGCCTTGACCAACAACTGTCTCAAACTAGGAACATCTGAGACAATGACCTTCTTTGGCCCTTTGATAATGAGTTCAACCTGAATACCTCTTGTTCCTATTCACCCACACATATAAAGCTTTACACTATACTCTTAAGCCTCCTGAGCAGCAATTAACAGCTGCCAGCATGGCTAACAATCCCTTTTACCAAAGCCTAATGAAAGCCCCAGTACCTCTTAAGTATCTCCCCAACCGTGTAACAAGTTCTCTTTATTATCAGACAGCTACAGCCACATGGCTAATTATAAGAGGACAGCAGACTGATAACTAGATTTGTGAATGTATTAGATTGATGCTGGTCAGTAATATAAAATTATTCTTTTCAACATATTTCTCCAAATTCCTTTTGCTGAAGCGAACCAATAAGCTGTAATTATTGGTTACTGTTGGCTTTAATCTAAAAATATCTAAAAGAAAAAAATACCCGAGCAACCCAAGACCTTCCGCCTGCAAACAGCGTGGCATGCAAACAAAAGATGTTGACTGTGTTGAAAGATCTGCTTTAATCACGGGCATCGGGAATGTGACCGCAGATACTTCAAGCAGCGCAATATGATCTGTTTTCATCACAAACCGCAGGTGAAAGAGTCATTCCTTCGCATGAAATCTGACTGAAGATCAAATGATCATGTCCCATCAGCAAAACATGATCACACAACACCCTACCTCCTCCATCTCCTAGTATTTCATCACTCACTACCTTTCAGTCGTCCTCTGCAAGCTAAGAA
>JAOXYM010000018.1:6390572-6417405 GCA_028567055.1 Leptatherina wallacei
CGTCAATTCGCGTCTGTACATTGACTTAACATGTAATTTAGACGCGCGAATAATTTTACTCGCGCCCGGTGTGAACGTAGGGTTACAGTGTTGAACAGGAACAAGTCGAGCTAAAGCTGTAGCTCTGTTCAGCTGTTCATGCAGATGTGCAGATTCAAGGGCAACATAACACTTTAATATTCACAAATATGTTTCATTAATTGCCTGAAAATAGGCTTTGATGTTATTTCCATGACTTTCCATAACAGCTTTTGAGTGACATAACTTAACTCTGCAAACCTGTTGAGACAGATGGCCGCCCTGGTGTATGAACACAATGATTATAAACTGGTCTATTGTGGATGATATAAAAGATTTGTTTTGATTGAATTATAATATAACTGCAATGAATTGGATTAAATTGAACTGTATCTATAAAAGAGTCTTATGATGACTTTGTTGTGCTTTATACCTGAACAGCTCTCTGAATGCCACATTTTCATATATAGGGGCCCTAAATGAAAATGCCATGGTTGTGTCTTTTGGAGTTTTGAGTTTGTACTGACTTCAGAAATCCAAACAAATACTTTCAAGCACAAGAAAGTTTGTTTTTTTTCCCAAAGAATTGCTACTTGACAAGTGTGCACCAGGGGTCAGACTGGTGAAAATGTAGAGAAAGACAAGCCAGCTACAGTAATCACTGCATAAATCCTGTTTGAAAGTTGTAAGTCATTTTGGATTTCCTCCAGGTAAAAAAATAACACATTGTTGTAATTGATATGTTCTTATATTGTTTGTTTCCCTTCTACAGTACCACACTGTCCCTCTACAATTATTGTCCGACACTTGCGCCTCCTCCTCCTCCTCCTTGTAGCAAATATCACAGCCACATCAAGTGTAAAAGTTATTATGTTGCTTCTTCTATCTACAATTCCAATTGTTTTTTGTTTATTTTCTGTAAGCTATAAGTGAGAAAAGGTACAAACAGAAAAAAAGAGGTTGAACTATTTACTCATTTTAGTCATGGTATTTCTAAGATCCTAAAATATCAGAACCATATAACACACCAAGAACCTCAGTGACGTGTTGATCACTGAAAATAAATAAAAAAAACTTGAAAGAGCATCACAGTTAACAAATATAAATTTACTTTAATAATCAATGTTTTGGCTCTTTGGCTTACTTCATAATCAGTATTTTGCGAGACATGAGGTATGGTCAGAAATGATCACTGGGAAACACCACAAGGTTAAGGAAAGGTGGTTAGAAAAGGACTTGAGATGACTGTTCTGCAATAATATTCTAAAACCACAAATGTTCAATAAATAAATAAAAGTTTGAGATGCCTCATCCAAAGCAATCAAATCATGTTGTTACACAGAGGATGTATCGTTTATGTATCTTATCAGCAAAATAAGCTACATATCATAATTCAATTCATTTATTATAATTCATATAATTTCATATTCAATTCCAGTCTAAAATGCACTGCGAGATGGCAGCAAACTGTAGTAGGTCCAACCATGCTTTAAAGACAAAATCATGATTTTTTTTTGAGACAATTACTGTGGAGTTAATTTTCAAAAAGATTTTTTTTTCTTGCTGGTTCGTAGGCTGTGCTGCTCAAGGGACTACTACGTGTACTTTCAACTCTTTCAAGACTTGTTTTGAGTTTCCATGGCAACATAATAGTTGTTTATCAGGGGATTAACTGTGAGCTTTTGTCCATATTATTTACCCAGACAGTTTACCTGTGTTATTCTGGTTGCACTTTACCCAGTACCACTGCAGACATCCGGTGACATCATCAGCTCTGTCGTTGCTAGGCTACAGACATAGCATCCTAACGCATTCATTGTGATCTCTGGAGACTTCAACAACATCTCGCTCTCTGCAACATTCCAAGACTTTGTCAGCCTTGAATTGTATGCAAATGTTCAAAATGCACCCAGCTCCTCTGCCCTGCCTCCTTTAGGAAGATCAGACCTTAATCTGGTTCCTCTCATTCAGCGACAGCCAGTCATCACACAGACTATTAAAACCTGGTCTAATGAAGCTGAAGATGCTCTGAGAGGATGCTTTGAAGCCACAGACAGGAATGTCCTCCATGAACCACATGGAGATTACATCAATGCCATGACTGAGAGTGGGACAGATTACATCAACTTCTGTGTGGACAGCATCGTCCCAACAAAAACTGTGAGATGCTTCCCCAGTTACAAGCCCTGGTTCACCCGTGACCTGAAAAAGCTGCTACACACAAAAAAAAGCCTTGAGGAAAGGAAACAGGGAGTTATTGAAAACAACACAAAAAACAACAAAACAAAATTAAGAAGTGAACGGAGGACGACAGGAAAAAGATTAAAAAAAACAGCTCCAACAGAACAACGTGAGGGATGTGTAGTCAGGAATGAAAAAGATCACCAGCTTCAAGTTAAAGGGGGATTACACTGATGGAAGTCTGGACTGTGGACCGAGCTAATGAGCTTAACGTGTTCTTCATTAGGCTCAGGTCAGAACAAGTCCGGCAATACCTCCCCCCTCCGCCTCCAGTCCAAACAGACCACACATCCTCCACCAACCCACTGCTTTCCTGTCACATCTCCTCTGTTCACAAAAGTTAAACATGTCACAGGATGCTCACACTCACTCCTCTTTCCTCATATTTATCCACACAAATTACAGTACTTTTAACTGGATAAACATAATTGGGGATTGTGTGTTTTATGTTTGATGATTTTTTAGCAAAATGAGATCTTCAAGGAAGCACTAAAACTCCTTTCTTTAGTATTTTGAGAATTTGTGTAGTTCTTATCATGACTGCTACTTGGTTACTTTCAAGTAATTTCACTCAGTTAGAAAATTCCTGACTTACATCTAATGGTGATTAAATGATCACTTTCTATCATTAACAGTTAAGCATTAAAACACTAAGACATTTTTGGTATGTTTTGATCAGGATGCTTTTTTAAATGTTTAAAAATGCATGTGGAACCTCAACCCCTTCAAGCACAGTCAACATACAGAATTTTTCAGGACAGCTTCAGTAGTCAGATTATGAGGCTGAAATGATGTAGATCCCAATTTTTCCACGTTTAAATAGAGGTCTCTTAGCTGTCTTTTTTTTATTACAAAAATAAAATGTGATTAATAATTGTGCTGTATAGGATCCATCATTGTGGACACAACCACATGGAGTCTCAGACTAACACTACATTTTGGGGCTTTCTGGATGTAAATGCCTGGAAAACTTCCATAGATCACCTAAACAGCAAGCTATTGATCACAATGTACCCCACAGAGTTACACACTACTGTTTCGGAGAAATTGTTGACAATATAATCGATATTGCTCAGGGGTGCTCCAGGGGGTGATCAGGGGTGATCTAGCTGAGTTTTAAGGGTTGTGAAACATAAACATGTCAATTCATCTCAGAATGCACAAGTGAAACATTGTCGTGGTCCTGTCTGTCATTCACCTTGTTCATAGTTCGTAAGACTTTAGTTTGATGCTCTGATTCCTTAGACTGACTAAATCCTGCATACAAGTTAACAGTAACCAATAACCTGATTGTAATCCATCTCCCTTCTTAACAAATTTTACATGCACTTTGTTTTTCATTTAAAAATCAAAACAGGAGAAAAAAAATTTTGTTTAGCCGTTTTTGTTGTTCAGGAATTTCAAATGGGACAGAAAGCTTTGCAAGAACAGGGATTAAAACATCAGCGAGGACACATTTTTACAACCAAGTACAGATCTCAGGGCACCACATGCTTACGTTTGATGATTACAGCATCCGAGGAGCAATGAGAGCATGGTTGTGCACCTGCCCAAGGCCTCTACAATCTGCACAAAAATCAAAAGACACGCTGCTGTCCCAAGGAACACCGGATATGTGGATTTTGTGAAGGAGAAAGAAAAACTGAGAGACACCAGTTCACTTCTTTCCTCCATTAACCAGCACAACATCAATGAATCTTTTGAGGATCACTATCTTCAAAAGGCATCCCGGCTTTCCTCCCGCAGACAAGACTGTAATTATTCTACATTTGCATGATAAGTGTGTCTGCCTGTGTACGCATTTATGTATGTATGTATGAGCGCTTAAACGCACATTAGCCGCGGTCGGGCAAGAGTTCTCGTCTTTTATCTCGGCATAGAAGATGGGAAGAGGCCTGTTTAATGTGGAGTCTGGATGGCTGTCTCTTTGCTCTTCATCTGAGTGTTCATCATTAGCCACTGTCAGGCGCAGAGCTTTGAAGTGGAGTCAGGGGCTCGCTCACGATGTGGAATAGTTATGACACTAAGGCTCTGGTATTTGTATGTGTTTGCATGTGCGTCCGCTCACATTTATCCATTTTCCCGTTAAAAAGCTTAATTTCTTTTACACTTGCATGCAAACTCCAGAGAAATGTTTTCATCCCCTCACTGTTAACTTGGCTGAAACGCTGTGAGTGATAATAAGAGAGGAGTTGTTTTTCTTTTTAAACTCAGACATGTTATTTTTATTCTCTGAAGACAGAAACGTACTAATAACTCCTCACGCTTCACAAACCCCGGTGATGGGAAGATGCTAATATAGTAATTGGAAGTAACCTGAAAAACAGAGACTGGGTAAGTGGGTGTAGTAAATGAGCTCACAATGCTTAACTTTGTGTGGTGTCTTGCACATTGCGGTACAGTATCTGAGCTAGCTTCATGCACAGATAAACATATACAGAGGCAAGCGGACGAGGAAACGTTTTTAGATGTGTACCATCTCCTAAGGCCTCATTAATTCCTGAATAAGTGTGTGTGCAGTAAAGCAGAACTGCATACATAGTGCATGGGCATACAGCGGCTCGTTCAAGCGCACACTTGACTGTCCTGAAAGCTCATCTCGGTGGGCAGTCAGGTGCACCATGTAGCAGTGCCACATTTAGCTTATTAATTATGGAGCATATTTATTCATTCTAAGCCAACAATACACAGCACATCTTTTTATGTCTCCTCTGCCCCTTTAAACGTACAGTAGATGCTGCTTTCACATGCTATTAAGGGGCACAAACCGAAGATAAAGCAATGAAAGAGTGCAGAGCAGAGCTCATCTGGCCAGAATCCCATCTCCATCCTGCTGTCGAGGGAGTCTGCTGTGGCAATAAAAGGTTTGATGCGAGTGCAGTCCTGTTCTTGGACTTTTTATTGCTGTTGGTTCCCGGTTGTCTCTCCTCCTCGTTTCCGAAAAGATGATGATTAATTGTGGTTGTTGCAAGAAGCTAAGTTCATCAGTTTAAGAAAACATGCAGTTCTTGTTTATGTAATCATATGAAAATCCAGCAGCCACATGAAATCCATGCTGATGACAGTGTGACATATTATCCGTGACCAAAAGGCTGTCTGAGGAGACTTAAGGTTTAGATTAAACAAAGTCTCTTTTGAATGTTGTTTACAAAAGAATGAAGAGGAAAAATTCCAGTGAGCAACAGTTTTGTAATTCAACATGTTTCCAAAGCACTTTTTTTGCTGCAACACATGCAAACTCTACATATTGTCAGTCAAATTGGATTTTTGGTAAATGTTAAAAAGAATTCTGATTATTTCAGTCTGCTGACAGACTCGTGTACTTTGTTAATAACTTAAAACGTAAACACAGTGATATTAAAAAGGAAATGATTATAATTTTCTCAAGTTCTTACATTGTGTTCCTTAGATTAGTTGCTCAAGTAACAGTAAACTAATTTAGACTTTTTCATGTTTTTCAATATCACAGTACCACAGACTCTCCATTCTTTGTGGCATAGATTCAACAAGGTGTTGCAAACATTCCTCAGAGATTTTGCTCCATATTGACATGATAGCATCACACAGTTTCTGCACATCCATGATGAGAATCTCCCGTTCCACCACATCCCAAAGGTGAAATATAAGATTGAGATCTGGTGACTGCGGAGGCCATTGGAGTACAGTGAACTCATTGTCATGTATAAGAAAACAGACGGAGATGATCTGAGCTTCATGGTGCATTATCCTGCTGGAAGTAGCCATCAGAAGATGCTACACTGTGGTCATAAAGGGATAGACATGGTCAGCTATATACCCAGGTAGGCTGTGGTGTTTTAATGATGCTCAGAAAGGGGCCCAAGGTGGGCTGAGAAAATATCCCTTACACCATGACACCATCATACCATCAAAATAGGATGGATCCATGCTTTTAGGTTGTTGATGCCAAATTCTGACCCTACCATTTGAATCCTGCAGCTGAAATCAAGACTCATCAGAGCATGCAATGTTTTCCATCTTCTATATGTGAGTGTGAGTGTCTATCAGTGTGGGTCCTGTCACTATGCCTCCGATTGATCATGTGCCCTGGCTACTTAGCCACAGGGATATCCCTTTGGTTGACTGGTCAGCGCACAAGACTCTCACCCAGGAGGTTGTGGGTTCAATCCCTGCCTGGGCCCTCCTACGTCCTGCCACATTCTGTTCAACTTTGGTGCATGTGTGAATTGTAGCCTCAGTTTCCTGTTCTTACCTGACAGGAGTTGCACCTGGTTTGGTCTTCTACTGCTGTAGCCCATCTGCTTCAGGGTCGAACATGTGCCTTATGAGATGATATTCCGCATATCATGATTGGAAACAGTTGTTATTCATCTCAGTTCATCTCGCACCAACAACCATGCTACTTTTAAAGTTACTGAAATCCCCTTTCTTCCTCATTCTGATACTCATTTTGAATCTCAGCAGGTTGTCTTAACCATGTTTATATGACTGACAGTTTTACCTGATAAAGTGGCTCGTGAGAGTATTTCTTCTTGTGAAACTCATTACAATATAGTTCTTTAATGCACATAAAATCATCATATCAAATTAGCTCAGTCTCAATATAGAAATATAAAATTAGCTGTAGGTATGAAAGATGGGTAATAATTATTTTTTATTGTCACATCCAGTTATTTTCAGTCATGTTTCAGCTGGAGGTTTGCTTCATGCCAACATGTTTTTACCTTCAAGCACATTGAGATGAAAGAATTCAAGAGAAAAACTTTAAGGTTTATTGTGACATGGGGAGCTCCCGAAGGGCAACACACCGTCAGGCTTTTTCTTTGGATGTATTTGTACCACAAATGGAAATGGTGAGGTGATGTAACAGCTAGCCTGTGGATAATAGAAGTCTGATAATCATGCGTTCATATTTCTCTGAGAAACATAGGCTTAAAAAACTCTGAGCTTTATGAGCTGAGTTTCCTTTCCTAAACAAACCAAATATAGTGTGTTGGAAAAATGTGAAATGGGCTCGTCTCCATGCTGGTTTAAAGTGAATAAGAAAACTGTGTACTTTTAACCGAGGGTGGTGTTGCATGCTACTTAAGTTACATTGTTGTATTTCTTTGTACAATCAGGAACAGTTCCTTCAGACAAATAGTCCTAACATCTATGAAAAGGTTTTTGCGGTAATTTGTCAGCTAACAGAAACAAGATTTTGTAATCGGTGGAAAATATAAGTGCTCATTTTTTTAAGATAAATTGTGATTGTCTTTGTGGTTTAGTACTTAAACCTATCAGGACAGCAAAGGTGAAGTTTAAAAGAAAGTAAAGGTTACAATGTACTGGACGTTGGTAAGGATGCAAACTTACATCTGATTTATTTCAGACTAAAGCCTCCAGTCCAATTTTTTGAAAATATTTTTTAAACCCATTAAAACTACTTTACACCTAATTTTGAGAGTATTACAAAATACCGTGAGACTATAATCTCATATCCAATTATTTTTGTGCAGACAGTTTGTGTCCCTGGTTAAGATTGTGTTCTGTGACTAATTAAATAAATGCCTTGAGACTGTGTTCAATTAAAAGTAATTATTTGGATGAGCAGAAAACATGTCCATCATATAATACAGCATCATATCATTAACTCCTGGCTTGTACCTGCTAAGAGACGTAGTATTATGGGTCAGAGGTGTGTATGTGCTTGAATATCTGTCAGCAAAAACTAACATCATTAGCTTGTCTGGCATCAGATTTTCTGATATTAAATCAACAGCCTCTAATTGTTAAAAGTTACTCAACACAAACTGGTGAAGTGTTTCATTAAAAAAAACTGTAAAGAAATTACTTAAACTATCTTGAAACATCTTTAACTCAGCATACTCAGCACTCACAATTTGCTCATATGTGAAATAGAGAAATGCATGAGAGTTCAAGTCGTAAACAACTTTATGATCCCAGACAGATGGAAAACCGGACGTGTAAAATCCAGTTTTACAATTCACATTTCAATCGTAACATATTAAAATATTAGCTCAGCTGTCAGTAGTTAGCAAAGGGGATCATGGCAAAATGAGCAAATGTATAAGAATGAAGGGTAAGACGTTGCATCAGATCAGTGGTACCGCATTCAAAATTAGACTGCTCCTTTCACCTCCATCCCCATCCCCCCAATAAAGACTGACATCAGTAATAACTGTCCTGATAACAGGAGAGCAGATTAATAAAGCATACCGTAAATGATTACCTCCATCATTAATCCATTCCACGGCTATTTAAAGCTGCACATATTAACTATTTGGACAGGAGGTTTCATGTGCTGACTGAACACGCTGAGTGCAGACGGCGCATTAGAGGAACAAATTATTTGATTAATTCCACTCACAGGAATGGAAACAATTTACGCAGGCAGAGGGATGCTGTTCATCTGAAGAATGAAATAAAAAGGTTAGAAAAAAAAAACAAACAAGGGAGATTTGCTGAGAAATGAAATGTTTGCACTAGAACCTGAGTAATCCCCTCCCAGCAGATTTGAGATGAAACTTGGCCTCTCATTAGCCGCACTTGGACTAGATTGCATCAGGTTCGCGATTCATTTGGGAAATCCTTCTATATATTGCGTATGTCCTCCTTATGGGTGTGCTCCAGGCTCGGCCTGTTAAGACGGGATGATGGCAAAGCTGATTCAGGCTTAATAAATAATACAATATTACTGGAGGTATCACCTGATGAATACTGCATTCCCATTTCGGCTGCCTGCCCTCCTGTCCTCTGGCTGTCTGTCTGTCTGCCTAAGAAACTACTATGCCCATTTTCTGTAGTGGTACCCAGCGCAAATATCCAGCTCAGCTGCTCCATGCCGACAGCTGGCAGTGTTGGAGGCACTCTGCATTCAAAAACACCCACAGTGTCAGGCTGAAAACACAAGACAATTACTTCTTGTCTCTAGCCATGAAACTTGTTCCAAAACAATGTTACGTCCCACCCATCTGACACGCACCACGGCTGGATTTCTGTGCCAGCTGGAGTGTGGAAACTTTGGAAAAAGAATAAAAAAGGAGGGAGGGCAGAGGAAGAAGGAATTATCACCTTCAACAGATTATCAGCAGGAAAGGTGTTTGGGAGCGTGGCGGTGTTTGAGGAACACGCATGAGCTTGAAACTTTATGTATCTCTTTCACTCACGGACAAGGTGGTTTTATTAGTGTGATAAATCGGCTGTCAAATCTAATCTTAGTTGCCGGTAAGAGTTTGTGTTAATCTGCACAATAGAGAACAAGTTCACTCATGTATAAAAACAGCTGCTGATAGTGTAACAGTGTAGAACTGGTATAGCAGGAACAGTTGTGCAACACATATTGCCCCCTCATTGTGTTGATCATATTAAGAGACTCTTCTTGAACCTGCTGATTGGGGTGATATATTTCTTATTTTGCATTAAGTGCAGCTGTAATTAAATCTTCCCTCTTATTTGTGGCAGAGGAACTATTTGAGGATCATTAAAGCCATTTAAGGTTGTTTGTTTTTTTTTTAACCTCTGGGCACTATGGCTTCTTCATACTCACCATTGCAATCTTTTCAACAGATGTCATAATACTTCACTAAGACCCAAAAATGTCAGCCTCGTGGTGGAATTAGTTGAGAAGCCAGAGGTTCATCTAACTCATCATGACTCACCACCTGCACACTGTTCAACGTGCAGATCATCCAGCAGATGTTGAGATATAATGGCATTACAATAATTTCATGTCTATAAAGCTTTGTTTTGGCCAACTTAGGGGATATTTTATAATATTTCATCAGGTGAAAACCTCCATCTTCCAGATGGGTGAATTGTCCATTCACGGTCTGAGACAAACTTGATTCTGGCTGAAGGGGAGCATGCATCCCTCTGCATCTAGGACCTAAATATTCCCAATTACCCAATGTGATATGAATGGTTGGCACTTCTTAGATCACAGCACTTTTAGTGACCAGAAGATTTGAATGTATTTTTTAACTCCTAACCCTGATTATTTACAATTGAGAGGACGTTGAAAAGTGAGGAACACTGATTAAGAATGAAGTAGAAAAGTGAAAGGAGTGTGAACGTGTACGAAGAGTCTTGAACACACATCTATGGAGAAAGCTGGCAGACTAACTGCTCCATCTGGCCCCTCGTAGCTTCCTTTAAGCATTTGTTAGCAAATTAATAAGGTGGAAAATCTGTCCGGACATAGCAAGACATTAAACACTGGCCACGTTTACATGGACACAAGGATTGTGGATTGAAAGCCTGATCGAAATAAAAATGCTTAATGTAAACATACAGTCGGACGTTTCTGTTCCGATCACACTCATTCAGATCAAAGTTCCATTACGATCAACAGGGGTGGGTTAAAACACATATTCCGAATGTCAGATATATCCTTACTATGGATGCTTGTTTTGTCAGTTGTACGTCAATCCCACACTTTACATTAACGTCCTGTATTGCATTTGTGGCGAGTGGCAGGAGCGAGAGAGAAAGGAGAGGAAGGGTATCTATTAACTGAAGGCCCTTTGAATAGTCTGCGAGAACACCAACTTGAGTGCAAAAAGTGCAGACCAGCACACACACAAAAAAAGATGTCACATCAAGGAGGGCTGGACCTCCACAAAAGGTAAACATCCTCGAGCAATAAAGTTAATATAGACAGTATTTTAAAACAAACAAACAAACAAAAAATACTGTACAAAAGTAACTAATTTACAGACTACATACCACTCAGATCTTTCATATAAGAGGAAGCTTGATGCTAATCCCCGCCTGATGTACGAGGCACTGGTTTATGACTGCAGCATGCCACAATAAAAAGACAAGAAAAAAAAAAAAGAAAAAAGGGCAGATAAACATACGAGCCGAGATCCGTGTCAGGTTGACAAAGCAGGAGGAGACCTACAATGGGATTATCTAAAATAACAGTTTCTCATAATCAACATGTTTCCAGGCAGAGGGAGAAACTGACCTGAAGGCTCTATGAAGCAGGGAATAGGTGTTTACTCAGATCAGCGTCATAAACGAACCACAACCCCAGCTTTTACAATGTGAATCAGGATTTGCTTTATTCAATTAAGTTTTTTTTGTTTTTTTTTCTAAAGAAAAAAGTTATGTCTAGTGGAAGCCAGGGCAGGATCAAACGAAACTGGTCAAATTTAAAATTGTTAAGGAGGGAGGAACTAAAATTGGTAAGACAGCAATAAATGCTCACACGCAGCGACGTTTGTTCACATTGAAAATCACCATTTCTTCCTCTACTGCTGTTTTCAGAAAGTCAGAAAGAGGTACAATTCCACGCAGGTCCAAATTATTTGGCTAATGTTTACATGGCCTAATGAGGCTCATGTAAACAGGGCAGATCTCGCTGGAATTGTAACACGATTGAAGAAATGTTCCCTATGTAAACATGGCTGCTGAGGTTATTTAAGTAAACGTAAGCTATTTCTGTATTTCAATATGAGTCCAAAAAATAATTCTACACATTATTTGTGAACAGAAATTAGCCAACCTCCTGAGAAGAAGGTGGTGATGATGCAAAGAGGCTTGAAGACATGTGACAACTGACTGGAAGTTAACAGAGACACTACTCATCCAGGCTTTGGACAGCTGGCTCCAGTCTTAAAGAAAAAAATACTCAAGACAGATAAAGGTCTTCTTCCTAAAGCAGGGAAGAAAAAAACAAGTTTACAAAAGATCTTGACAGAACACGAGACAAACAACTTTGGCCAAACAAAACCAAGTGAGAGCAGACGAACTGGCACCAACTGGATTAGAGATTATGGCTTAAAAAGAGGAAGCAATCAGTCAGTCACAGGTGTGTCAGCCACTCCAGGAGCCATGCCTCAGAAGCCATGAACAGAGGAGGAAAACAAAAGGAAAAACCCAAAGATCCCACTAATATGATGGCAGGATGAAGGTTCGTGAAGCTTTGAAGCTTCCCAGCCAATTAGTTTACAAAAAGGTTTATTTCTGGAGTTCAACTCTTTTTGATATGACTGTGCATTTTTCTCTTGTGCACAGCATAGTAACCCATTCAAAGTGTGAGTATTTGTCTCCCCTTATCAATGTGTTTGTGCTTGAAGTGGGTAGAGTTTCTGGGCTGATGCATTTATCATGTGAAGGTGCTTGTGAACTGATATGGGGAGACACTTTATTCATTTTTAATTAAAAAACCTATTTAAGTGGGTTTGTATGAGCACATTTTGCCAAAGTTCAAACCACTTCCTGAACCGCCACATCCAGTACGTTATCTGTGATGTTACTCACCATACTCCATACAAGCTTGAATAGATATTTCCTGGATTCCTTGATGACATTTGATGCTTTGGCCTAATATGTCTCATCACTCTAATAAATATGTTCTGTACTGTGGGACTGGTAACTTCATTGGACATTCAAGAATACTTTAAATCATGGATCTTAAACTCCTTAAGGGGCACAGGTATGCAGGTTTCAGGTGCTTCCCTGCTTCAACGTGAAAGGATCCAGCAGTTTAAGTTTTGCATAATGACCCATTAATCTGAGTTTAGTGGTGAAACAGGGAAACATCTAAAACTTGCTGGACGATGGGCATCCAGGACTGAGATCCCTGCAGTGAATACATGCGGAAAATTGAAAATGTATTGAGGTAGTGGAAATGTTTAATGGTGGGAAAGGTATAAATACAGAAGTGTAAAAAAGCTGAAATGAGTTAAAAAGATAATTATAAAATGTTTGTTTTATTCCATCTGTTTGGAGATAATTGAAAAAGTTTACCACCTTATATCTTTTCCCTTCCAACTCATATCTTATTTCATTTTATTATCATCAGTTTCAGAGCTCTGTGGACGTGGGATTATTAGTCCAATATTTCATCATTTATATTTACTTTAGACACCACATACAGCTATTTAAAGTTTTCATTGTATTGCTGTTTGACAGCATTGTTTGGTTTCAAATTTATTACTTTAAAATGAAAAAAAAAAGTTAAAAGTAATTGTGGAACATTTATGTTGTGAAGCTTTGAGACACTTGCTGTGTGCTTTTTGCATATTTGATTTAAAGTAATTTCATTTTGTGAGCAGTGTGAAATTCAGACAAATTCCAACAACAAATCAAAACTTTGTCAGTAAATTTGAACTACGTCAACCTCAAAATGTAATTAAAGAATCAAACTTTTGGTAAACACTGAAATTGCACAGCTTTACAAACATATTTTGAGATTTTCTTCTTTTTCTCTCCCTCACTGTTTTTTAATGGCTTGTCTGTGTGTGTGTCTTTGATTGTGCCAGCATGTGTCAACCCCAGCCTCTGTGTGTGTGTGAGTGTGAATGAAAGAAGACTTATCTATTAAAAAAGGGAAAGGAAGGAGTAAGCGTGGAGCCTAATCAGCCAATCAGGAAGCAGATTAGGAGAATGGGAAGACCGTGGGTGTGGGTTTTGGGAGGAATAAGGTAGAGCCGTTACCACACAGAAAAAAAAACAACATCCCTGGCTAGCAACACAGCGACCAATCACAATCCATAAACAGACCAAAACACTTTATACACCAATGACCCTGTCTGGGTGTGTGTTTGTGTGGAAAAACAGGGGAAAATAAGACCAGGCGGGAAAAAAAAGAAAGAAAAAAAACAGCCAGGATTTTTGGCACCAGCCCAAATTTCTGTGTATGTGGGTGTGCATTTTTTATATGGGTGCGTGTACGTCTCACTCTAAAGGCGACGGGCAGACTGTGCACACACTTCTCTTCTAATTTGACATGGTTCACTGTCTTGGCATGCACTCGCTGCCTCTCCAAGTTTGTGTGAGTGCAAGTCAATGCACGTGTGTGTGTTTTCATATGTGAATATGTGCCTCATAGACTCTGTGTGTCTGGTTGAGTGACAGCTCTGACCTTTTCAATATGCCCGTTAAACCTGAGCTCTTGTCCCAGCGCAGACATGCTTGTGTCAACTTCTGCACTCCTACATGAAGGTCAGACTCTTTCCTGTTGGAGTATTGGCACATACATGCACATACACACCACCATACATAGCGTTTCCTGTCATTTTGTTTTCTCTCTATAAATAATGCGCTTTCTGCCCCCACTAGCTTGTCCAAGCAATTAACACTTCATACTGATCCATCTACTCTGCTCCCTACCGGGCAATAATTGTAGATTTAGTCATTCCCACCCTTTCTGTTTTTTCTTCTTTCCACCCTTTGGTGGCTGGAGATGTCTAGTCTTGTTACCATGGTCACCATCATGGCTGCTGCCATTGGTTTGAATCATGGCAAGGTGTAGTTTTGATTAGTGATATTACCATGGTTATTTATGTGGAAAATGTATGTTATCTGATAGATGGCACAATAAGTGTTCTTAGTCTCTGCACCTGACAATAAATGAGACTTAAAAATGCAGTTGTTGCATCTTTATATAAGCCATTGGTGAAATAAAGTGATTTAATTTCAATTAATATCCCTTAAAAACAGCATTATCTGTATTCATAGTTGCAGGAACACATCATGAACAGGGGATGCTCAAAACCAATGAATGTGTGGGAGACTTCAGTTTGTATTACTGTGCCAGAAAATAATGATAATGTGATTGTGCATGCTGACATTTAACAAACATTAATAAAACATACTGATGGTGGTGTTGCTTTCTTCAAAGGTGCTCGTATGCTGCTAGTGGTACTAAAAACTACAAGAGGGGGAAATTTTAAAGATGCCTGATGAATGAGACAAAAAAAATGCATACTTTGCTGTGGCAAGAAAAAAAAACAAAAAAAAAACACTTTTTTCTCCATTATCACACTAAGTGTGACCTATTGCACTGGATTGGAGTCGAAGGTTTTCAATAAGGGTATTGAACTTTAGCTGATTTTCATGCTTGCCCCCTAATGTTAATTAAATTAGCATCAGTCTTGCATCCTGTCTCTTCTCCGAGCACTTTCCAGCCAGTAAAAGTCATTCCAAGGTTGACTATGGTCTTACCTCTCCTTACTTTTTCTCTTTTTCATCCTCACCCCCTCTGATAATGTCTCTGTTTCTTTGCTGAATCGGCCATGGTGCACATCCACAACAACCAGCGTGTTGCTAGGTAGTGAGGAATGTCACATGGGTTATGTGATGACCATAACACAAAAACTGTATATGTAATTATACACTTGCTGTCATAGACATAAATTTGTGTTTCCAGTGAGTGACAGTGAATTATAATTTATATAGTTTTGGACAAAATTTAGTCATCTGAATCATTAGAGTTTTAGTCTGGTTTTTGACAATTAAATAAAATATTTAAAGTTTCCCTTGAAGTTCTCATGTCATTTACACCAAGGTGAAATGACACACCCAGTAGCCCACTGTTATTGTCTGAGTGCTTCTAGAAAATGTGGCATGAATGAGGAGAAACATAAAATCCTTTTTTTATTGTTACACCCATTATATTTCCTAAATTTGTGGCATTTAATTGTTGATTGCCATCTCAGATTAATGGGTCATTTACTTCTCTAATTAGCAATGTTAACGCGGAAACTGGGACATCTTTGCTCTCGGTACAGCGTTGGCTTTAGCATGTTTACATGAAAGCTATTGTTGAACCGCAAATGTTTTTTTCCTTTTGTGTTGATCCAAAACTTCATCCATGTTACAAATACAAGAACAGTAGATGTGAATTTTAATTTAGAGCTAAAAAAAAGCAACGAAAGCTTCTGTTTGAGTTTAGATTGATTATTTTGGGGATATCGAATGAGCTACTAAAACTGACTGCACCATAGCGATCTCTTCTAGCAATATGGCATTATAACTGAAAAAAAAATTAACCTTGCTTGTATGGAAAAAAGAAGTGGCCTCCTTCAAACACTGGCTTACAGAGCTGACAGATACTCTGCATTTAGAGAGAATCAGGTTCATTCTGAAAGACAAGTTGAAGGATGTTGAAAAAATTTGGCAACCCCTGGTCTCTTATATTACAGGGAAACCATGTAAATTATTCTGGCAGCTATGCACTCCTAGGGAGGGAGGTGGGATAGGGAATTATTCTTAGTACAGTCACTTATATAATTTTATGTTGGTCTTTTTTGCTTTTTGGTTCCCTTCTTTTTTTTCTTGTATCTTGTATTTTTGTCTAGAATATTACCTTTAAAGGAAACATGTCATCGTCAATGAAAGTTACAAGTTTAATTATATTTCTTAATAAACATATTTGTAACAGAGTTTACTTTGATCAAAGTTGCCACTTTTTAAAGAAATTACATGACAGCATTTTAAAACATAAGCCATTGATAGATGAAGTCAGTAACGTTGATCATCTAATCATCTAGCTCAATGTTCTGCTGGGAAACCTGGTGGCCTGGTGGTGTTGTGAATGTCAGTTTGATATATTTTTCCATGACACTTTGCATATCGAAAGCTGATCAGGTACACTTAAGGAAAGAGACAAAGTACAAAAGCTTTGACACCATCTCCAAATCCCCGTAGATCCAGGGAGCAATGCAATTGCACGATCAGCCAGTAAAACCTTGATCCATGAAGGCCCCACCCTAAACCCCGCAGGATCTGGAGGATCATAGGATACCCCCAGAGGTCCTGTCTCCATAAGAGGTCAGAGCTGGTTTGGTGGTACAAGGTTGATGTCCATTTAAGCAGATCATTTTACTGTTGGCTCTAAACTGAACAGCTACAGGCCATTCGGTCCATGTACAAATCCAGTGAGAGCTCAGAACACATTAAATCTTCTCTACTGGTTCTCCTCACATTATAGATTCATTTCTTTCTGATGGTCATTATATCTCACAAATCCTTTTTTCCCCCTGTCTCTTTGATGCCTTTCAGGCTTATAATTACTCAAATAACTTGTGTGTGGGGATTTACGTTTAAATCTCTCCAATGTCAAAACTCCTGATAAGATGATAAGTTGCAACTTCATTAATCCCCATAGAGAAAAATAACTTCTGTTACAGCCGCTTCGAGTCAGAAGATCAATGCAATAATACAATAAATTCTAAGGAATAATATAAATAAAGTGGGATTAATGAAAGGAATAAAGTATAGACATTAATATATTTAAAATACACTTATGACAAGTTGCAAATAGTAAACTTAAGCATAGAAACAAGAAATTGTGATCTGTAAAGTTGCACATGGACAGACACAAATAAAGAAGCACTGTGGTGATGACACTCCTGCTGAAAAGGAGTAAATGTAATAAATTACAAGAACTGACCGAACAAACATGAGAGATTTATAACACCAGTGGCTACATTGTGTTATTGTTGACCGCTGTGGGGATGAATGATTTGTAGGAGCGCTCTTTCTAGTACTGTGGGCGGAGTGTACTGTTGCTGCAGCTCCAACAGTCTCATGCAGGAGGTAAGAGATGTTGTCCATGATTGATGTTAGCTCTCACTCACCCCCTCTGTGGTGTCCAGAGAACAATCCAAAACTGAGCTGGCTCTCCTGACCAGCTTGTGTAATTTTTTCCTGTCCTGTCCTTCTCTGTTTAATCAGCGACCCGGCAGACTACAGCACAGACCAGTCCAGTTTATTGAGCAACCAGGTGCTTCTATCCTTGTACCCTGTAAAGGTTCAGTACTTGGATGTCTGTATAGTGTGACGTGGAAGGATTTCCATTTCCTTTGTCTTGCTAGTGTTTATGTACAAGTGGGGGGAAATGCACCAGCTGGCAAAGTCTTCAATGAAATTCTTTTATTCCAATTTGTTCACCTTTGATGTTGTTGAACTTGTTGAAGCTTAAACATTATCCCTCGCGCTATATCTCTGTCCAGCTTTGTTTTTTGTTTTTTTTTTTGTTTCTGGATGGACAAAACTACAATACAAAACTATATTTTCTACACTTTAAAGGCCCATTTATGCTCGACGCAGAAGACGGATATGCAGGCAGACGGACAGTTTCGTCCGTCTCCTGTCTCCGTCTCCTAGTTTGGTGCGTTTTCAGGGTCCTTGTACATCCGTCACTCCACGCAGAAGACGGAGCAATACCACCGGAAATCCCAATGGCAGTGCTGAGCAGAAACAAACCAGATAAGAGGAAGAAGAGGAACAGGAAGGGAAAAATGCAGAAGAAGAAGGAAGACGAGGACAAAAACTGTAGAAATTGCTTTTGAAATAAGACTATGCAAGTTTTCAGGGCGTGTCTGGTGGTTAGAAACAACATTAAAACGGCACATTACCGCCGCCAACAGGTATCTGAAACTGATGTCGGAGCGCAGGAGTTAACTATGGAGGCACAATGATACTGTAATGAGTGGAGCTGTAGCTAGCGAGGGCAGTGTGTGTGTGAAGAGTGAGTGGGTGTGACACCCTGTCTTGATAACCTGAGTGGGATCACCTGCTACAGAGGTGAGCCATGGAAGGTTTGAAAAGCAGCTGTGTCAGTGTCAGTGAGATATCCTGGGGAGTGGAGCTTGGCGAAAGTTAAAGGGCTGGAGCCTCGCCAGGCAAACCCTAAGCGCTCAGGGAAACTGTCTTTTTGGAAGGGTGCCGATCGTTAGGGGGTTATTTGCCGGGTAGGCAGGCTAACTGGGTTAGTTAGGAGGGGGGGATTTGGAGCGTACCACTGCCACTCTTCAGCGTGAGGAATAGGCCTTCCTGCAGTCTATGGAGGAGCCTTGCAGCGCTCTACAGGCATCTCCCCCGAACTGTCATCAGATCATTGTTGGGCCGGACTAGCGCAAAGCTCAGACCTAGGGGGAGGGTCTTGGATCCCCGGCGAGCTAAGTAACTTTTAAACCATATCTTGTGTGTGTGTGTGTGTGTGTGTGTGTGTGGTCTATGTATTGGTATTAAATATAACATCGTTTAGCTCGCAGGTTGGGGAACAGTTGAGGATAAGGAGGGGCGGGGTCAGGGGCACGCATAGCTTGCCATACTCACATGTGTGAAGTGTGTGTTTAGATTTGCCCTGTTTGATATTAGAATCCTGAATTGGTTGGTTTGGAGTGGTATTGATGTGCAGCATATTGCCTCTATTCACTGGTGTATAGCATACCATCGTGTGGGTTGCAGTGCTCCTCTTGAGCCAGTTAGGCATATGGCTCTTATATAGCATTCCTCCTATTTACAGAACTGTGGACTCTCCCTGCGATGAATGACTGTTTTTAGTAATCTGAACAAATAAAGTGTTATCATCTTTATTACCTCATTGTGTTCTCTGCTCCTGGATTTGTTGACCTTTAGAGGAGACTCCTTAAATAATTGAGCTATTACAATATTGTAGGTGAGCTACGTGCTCAGTTAGCGAAAGTTGTATGTAGCCGACACTTCAGTACATCCTTGACTGGGGGCACTTATTGAATAATTCTCAGCAGTTTTGAATAATATTTTTGCTTAAAATAGCCACACCTAATGGATATGTTGTAGGATGTGTACCTATCACTCTCCAGTTTCAGGCTCAATTTTCTATTTCAAACTTCTCTGTTTTTAGGCATCAGCGAGCGTGTGACCCTTTGAACATGGTTGCATCAGACACATAAGAGTGGATTGGGCGTATGCATGTGCTTACATCTACTCGCTTACATCTATTTGTTCCTATAGGTGTATGTCTGGTTTTGTGGTGAATGTGAAAGCCTCTCGCTTCACAGTGCTTACAGTCCGTTTGTCTGCACACACACTGACCATTAGCTGGCCACCATACATAATGTATAGCAGTGACCTTTCTGCACACTGCACCCTTAGGCCTATAAGCCATTGTTTGGTGTTGTATTGATTTTTATCCTCCTCACAGGCGGAGACGGTAATTTGAGGGGGGGGGGGGATGAGTGCTGCTGTGTTTGGTGAAAGGGGAAGGGAGAGCTAACGCAATGGAGTGTAAAGAATTGAAAAGGCTCCATGTGGAGAAGGACACAGCACATACCTGTACCCTCCCTTTCAGCAGAGTGACTGCTCGTAGACAGGCAAACCCCCCACCCTCTTCTATGAAAGATAGGGTCACGTCCAGTAGTCCTGAATAGAGCAGCTCATATAAGTGCCACCTATACACAGCCCATTAGACAGAGTGGTGAGAACAAGGCTTCAAAGTAAACAATTTAAGCAGAGACATTGAAAGATTCTGAACATTCATCAAGCTCCACTTGGTGGAAAAAGAGGCGCACAGTGGAGGGAAAGGTGAAGACTGTCAGGGTTTCCATCTGCACTCCTTCCCTGTAATCTGTCAGAATGTTTTTTTATATTCCTCCCTCTCCAGCTGACAACTAAAGTGGAGATACACAGAGGAGGAAAATGGGCTGAGAAAAATGTTACGGTCTCCTACAGCGATGGCGCTTTAGGTCGTCAGACATATGACAGAGGAGGGGATGAAGAGGCTGAATTGAATTCACCATGACTTTACTGTCACCCAGAAGGCCATGACATGATCTGTAGGAGGACTTGGATAGCAGCAAACAGGCCTACTGCTCTGACACCTGCCCACAGCATTAAGAAAACCGCCTTTATTAGTTAGATTACAGAAAGTGGGGGACAGTTTAGCAATCAGTTTAGCATCATTAAAAGTAATGTCATGCTCTGTCTCCACATGGTGATGCAGTAATACTTGCATAATTGTGCAAAAGAAGATTAAACCTGCTTTAGTAAGCTTTATTTAAAACTCAGTCAGCTTGCAAGAAAGCTGGCTTCTCCTTTGATATGCTCACGTCACATAAACCAAAGTTCTTCTTCCTGTGCAAGTTCTCAGTGTTTCAGTGCGTTCTCCAGTGCATTCAACACCATCAGGCCGGCTGTACTGGGTGAGATGATGACAGCGATGCAGATGGCCTCCCCCCTCATGTCTTGGATAGTTGACGACCTGACTGGCAGACCGGAGTATGTGCACCTGCAGCACTGTGTGTCAGACAGAGTGGTCAGCAGCGACAGAGCTCCACAGGGGACTGTCCTCTCTCCCTTCTTCTTCATAATCTACACCAGTAACTTAAGCTTCTCCTCAGAGACCTGCCACCTTTCCAAGTTTTCTGATGACTCTGCAGAAGTTGGATACATCAATGGATGATGAGGAGGAATAACGAACTGAGGTGGGCAACTTTGTCACGTGGTGTGAGTAGAACAATCTGCAGTTCAATGTGGCAAACACGGAAGAACTGGTTGTGGAAATGAGGAGGTCAAGACTACCAGTGACCCCAGTTTCCATCGGTGGAGTAAATAAGGACACTGTTGAGGACTGCAAATACCTGAGTGGTCATTGACAATAAACTGGACTTCACCAAAAACTGCTCTGAGGCGGCTGAGGTTCTTCAACATCTATGGGACGATGCTCAGGATATTTTATGAGTCTGTGGTGGCCAGAGTCAGTCTTTATGCTGTTGTGTGCTGAGGTTGGCTGACACCAACAGACTCTATAAACTTTTATCTTTAAAGCCAGTCATGTTGTGAGTGTGGAGCTGAACTCTGACGTTGATGTCATAGAGAGGGATACTGTCTGCTCTATTGACCTTGATGCATCTTAGAATTGAGAAATATGAACGCCTCAAAAGAACTTGATGCTGATCTGGAGCTATTTGAAAAGGTGCACTGAGCTCCTAGCATGCAATACATTCCAAGCTAACAAGGTCTTTTTACACACAAAAAGTCAGTAGCAACGTTTACAAAGACTTTCTTGTATAGATGAGAGCCTTTCTGAGATGGTGTACAACAGGGGTGTCCAAAAAACGGTCCTCTAGGGCTGCTGTTCTTCAGGGATTCAACATTTTTCCTGCTTCAACACATCTGACTCAAACTAAATGGATCCTACAGCCAATAGTGTTCTTTACCATCACTTATTGAATTTGAGTCAGGTGTGTTGGAGCTGGAAAACATTTGAAACCTACAGGATTGTGGCATTTGACGACTGGAGCTGAACCCACCTTCCATTGCTGTTTTTGACTTCTGTTAAGAGAAGGCAAATGAGAAAAGGTAAATGGAATTGGAAAAAAAACCTGAAAAACAAACAAATAAAAGAACTTCAACTAATTTGCCAAAAAGATTTAGATGCTCATATTAGCCTGTTTTGAAGAAGAGTTGACACATTAAGATAATTAAAGCATCTTTCAGACCTGACAAAGTATAAGATATCACATTACTTAATGGCTGTTTCTGGTCTACACAAACAAAGAATAAATTAAGGTTACTGACTTCTTGTCTTCCCATATGTGATATAATATTGGAAATATTCCCAGAGATTTATTTCTGAAGCAGAGCTCTATATTTCTGACTGATAGATGTCCACAGTTGATGTTTTGTTTCTCTTTCAGCTTTATTTCTGAATGGGATGACTACTTGTTTAACTGAAGTGCAACTATTAGTAAATTAGCCATATAACCAACATCTGGCAACCCTACCCAGCCTAGTTCATTCACTTACAACCAGTGTATGGAAGCATGTCTGATTCACATTACTTTTCAAGAAATTCATTTTATACTTGCTTCACATACAGAATGATGACCCAGCTATTGTTGTGAAAATAACTGTGCCCAGAAAACATTTTGCTTTTGTATTATTTCACAAAAAGGCAGGCATTAAACAGCAGGTGGCATGGATGAGATGAAGTGTGCAGAAATTCACCTGGGCTGACAGAGCCCCGGTTCATAACATTCCTCATCCTTCCCAGCCCTACAATCCCTCAGCTCAGGGGTAAAGCTGAAACACCTTGCTGTCCACTCGGCTCTGGGAGAAGGATGCTCGAGCACATCTTGAGCACCTGCCCAAAGGCCCTGATTGAAGGTCGTTATCATTGCCAACATGACTAAGTGCTGAGGGCAGTACATGGCTGAGAGCTTGTCCTCAGCTGTAGCACATAAAACCCAGAAGACACATGTCATTCATCAAGGCAGGAGAGCAGCTCAAACAACCGCTAAGACCCTGTGGAGGTCTGCTTACCACTGGTGGTCTTTCTGGGCAGGCAGCTCAAGTTCCCAGCACACATCGCAGTGACATCTTTGAGACCAAACACTGTCATTTTGTCAGAGGTCACTGAACAACTTGCCCTGATAGCACTGACCGTGCCATGGATGAGGCATTTAAAAGACAGGATGCCAAGTACCAGGGTCTTCTGGAAGAGTGCTGGAACAGAGGTTGGCAAGCATACTGTCATTCAGTGGAAGTAGGCTTTGCCATCAGGGCTGCAATTGAAACGGCAGAAAAAGACCCACGGTGGATTTAATTTAGATAAAGACTAATGCTGCTGGGATACAAGTCAGGGCCTGATCACCCCTGAATGGGTCCACAGGGCAAGCAAGTATGGTGTTGCAAGACCCAAAACACCCAATGACATGGAGACATCACTGATTATGCATCTCATTTCATTCATTTATCTACTGTTCAATAACTGAGACAGTTCCATGAAAATACTACCATTAAACTAAACAGTTTCTGTTGCATTTGTTTCTGAAAATATTGTTACGTTGTAGAAACCCTGAGTTGCCTGGACTGTGTTTCTCTGGGCTATCAGCTTCCTACTGTTAATATCAGTACAGCTTTAAGGACAAATATTTATGAGTTGACATCGATCCTTTTTAAACCAAACGTAGAATTGTAGAAAATTTGACAGGAAAGTCTAAACAGCACCTTAGCAACACTATATCTATTCATGTTTCACTGCACATGCTCACCAACTGACCGCTGTGCCTGCAGGGATCCCATTCACCAAACTCAGAGGTGTTTACTTTATTATATTATAGTTTGCTTTTAAATACATTTGTTGGAAGTGCAGCGGCAGGTAAAGCCATTTTGATTGATTCAGAGGGAGAAATCTGAGTCTGTTATATAGACACTAATGCGACGCTGATCACTCGGCTAACCGAGGGAGGGGGCGAGGGTGGAAGAGCGTGTAGAGGGTAGAAAATAAGTGGCATCCCGCAGAGCTTTCTAATTCCTCCAGGAGATTGACACCTGAATGTGCTTTCATGCAGCAAACCGCTGGGTGGCAACGCCTCGTCGCCCCCAGCTCCAGCTTTTTCCTTTCACCACTCCTCCTTCTCCCCTCTCCATCCATTTTCCACCAGCAGACCTCTGCTCTCTCTGCGATCTGACGCTGCATAAAATATCCATCCTAACGAGACATTTACCCCCAAGATTGAGTTTTAAAATGTTTATTTGTCAAACAGGAATCACACACATTTGCTTTAAGTGTGTCTGGGTGCAAAACAAACAGTTTGCAGGCCCATTAAAAGCAAGGAGAAACTTCCAGAGCGCATCTGAAAATTACATTTGAGTTAATGGTATGTCGTTAATTATTCAGTTTGCCCCATAAAGTATTCAAGCCTCTGATTTTTTAGCGCATTATGTTTATTAGATCATGATGTGATTATGATAATTATAGGGCAACTGCTATGTGGTTCTAATGTACTTTTGATGCCTTTTTGAGGAGAATGCTGCAGAGGGAAGTGTCATTATTTTTGAAAGGAGCAGCAGATCACCAATATTTATCCAGGAAATTTTTGACAAGTTGATTTGCATTGAGACTCGGTGGAACCACCTTCTACTCCAGGTGCCTGTGATACTTTATTTACCTGTCGGCTTGTTTTCGTTGTTTGATCACTTTCCTCCCTTGTGATCTATTTAATCACTTCTCTTCTCTGTCCTTCTGCTGTTTTCCCAGTTTGTCCTCATTCATCTCGTGTCTCCACTGAAGGTGGATGATGAGGGACGGGTTGGGGAGGGGCTGCCGGGTACAGGAGAGCTTCACAGCAGGCCCTCTGTTCCATTTATCAACATCAGGATTTCAAGCGCGACGTCTTAAAAGCCAACTCGGAGACCTGCGCGCTTTCTGTGAACAAAAGCAAACTATGCCCAACTTAAATGTAAAATCTTGCCTTTTTCTTCTCACGCTGAGTTCACCTTTTCGCCAATAGGTACTTTTTCAGCAAGCAACGACATGACTGTAGTTTCTTTTCAGTAGAGATGGCAGATAAAAATAAATGACAAACATTTACAGAGCCTCCCTGCACAGCCAAGAGGCCTCACCATTTATGTGAAAAGGCTTTTTTACTGCTTTCCACTCAATTTTCTTTCTCTGGTTTTCTGTTTCATTTCAATCATGGTGAGCTGTTGCAGACAAGCTACAGTGCTAAAAGTCTCTGCACCCTTTAAGAAGCAGTTAATGCCTCTTATTCTTCATCTGAGTGAATAGTTAGCACATAAAGACAGGAAAGGACTTATACTGATCTTGCATGATAGATACGGCAGAATTGTATGTGTCCGTCATGCATGTGTGTTGCCTCTACTGGGTCCCCTCCACATTTAGCCCACCATATGGCTTATGTAGATAGCTTTCTTTTGGGTCATGTATTGGCTAGGCTTTAATTAGTGGATTTGCTGCTAATAGATGGAGCTAATTAACCAGGATTGGGGCTCTCGCACGTATGCCACCACTCCCATTTTTCTTTGTGCATATGTGTGTGTGCGTATGCTCATATGTGTGCAAGCTGACATGTTTCTGACTGCGCGACAATGGAGACAATGGATGCTGTAACCTTGGTAACTGTGCAAAATGGATTCCAGGGGTGGAATCAGCCTGGGCCAATTAGACATAGACATGCAATGGAGATGGCAGGGTGCACGCAGATGCACACTCTGCGTCTGTGTTGCTCTTGCGCACATATGCACACACACAGACACACGTGTAGGCACTCAGACAGCGACTTGCCCCAGGCAGTGTGGATATGACCATCATAATCACATCATCCCCCCCATCCCCCCCTCACACACCCCAGTAACAATAACTCTGCTTAGGGATGCAAATAATCTGTGCGTCCACATATCTTATTATTACAATCAATAATAACGAAGCATCCCCAATACACACACATACTCGAAAAATAGCGCTCCTGTCACCTTAATGAGAAAGTATAGCCTATTACAATGCTGTGTGTTGTTGTGTGTTTCAGCTGCCGTGCACCCCCCTTTCTCTAAAAAGCAGGGAGATCAAAACGGGCAAAGGGCTCACGGGGCGTGAAAACTAATTTACTTTGAAAAAAAAAAGAAAAAAAAAGTACTACTGGTTGAGTTTACTATATTTTACTCCCACTGTTAAGTAGCCCCACTCTTCATCTAAAGCACAGTGATTTAGAAACGGGCCAAATGTTCAGGGAAAGAGTCAAAACTAGCTCACGCCGTTTCTCCCAAAAACAAACTGGTGACCCATGTGCATTTAGTTGTTGAGCTCTGATGAAATGGCCACAGAATTACCGTTGACTTTGCGATAACGCAGGGCGCCTTGATGTCACACGTTACCCTTTAGCATGGATGTGAGGTGACTGACGCGTTCACGAGTGTCGATAAGTGAGGGATGCGCACGCGTACCTCTTCCCGGGTAAGTGTCGATAAGTGAGCGCGTGTAGATGATTGCTGATTTGTGGCAGGGTGTCTTTTGTTAATGAAATCCTTTGTGCAGCTCTGATTGGCTCATCAATCAAACAGCGGTTCGCATATTACCCACAACCCCTCTGTGCTCTCTCCAGGTGGTGGATTACAATGTGACACACGTTCATGTGTACACATGTATACACAAAATGAAAGGACTAAAAGAAGTCAAAGAAAAAATACCTTAAAAGACCTGTAGACACTACAATTTCTCTCTCACACACACACACACACACACACACACACACACACACACACACACACACACACACACACACACACACAC
>JAOXYM010000018.1:6424067-6435625 GCA_028567055.1 Leptatherina wallacei
CTTGCCTTGCCTTGCCTTGCCTTAAAGGGGCTACCATTTGACTCAGAGCTAGCTGCTCTTCTCTTGGACAGGCAAGTTACAAGTTCCACAAAATGGTGATATTGTTTTGCTCATTCGGTTGCAGATGAGGTGGAGAGCAGAGGTAGAGGAAGGTGTGGCTTGTGACACACTTTGTTTTGGTCTACAGGCGGTGCACAACAGTAAACCTTGCTGTGAAATTATTTCATTTTTTGCCCCTTTAATAATGGATAATATCTTGTGGCTACAAGTTAATTTATTTTCTACTGATGTCACCAGATGGGCTCAGGGGCAGATGTAGAGGGGTGGCTAGGGTGGTACCTCTGACTTCTGACTGGAAACCTCAGGTTCCACCTCACGTAAATAACAGGTCACTGGAGGACACAGAAAGGTTTTTCCAATTCTGCATGGATCACATGTATCACTACACTAGTTTTAAGTAAAATTTGAAGTAGTTTCCTAATTAGTCACCCTTTAAAATATTGTCATTTGGCTAGACATTTCTAGAAGACATTTTATCCCTGTAAAAATACATCTACAATATTATGTAAGGCTTTTAACCCGATGTTAGCATGAAGTTGCTTAGCGGTGCTTATCTAGCTCTATAGTACCAGTATATTAGTTTTAAGATAATGCTGAGAAACCATGTCATATTTAGTTCCCAGTGAGTGTATTAAGGGATTACATCACACATCAAGGTAGTTAATCAAAATTTTCATACTGGAGCTGAAAACAAACTATAAAGATGCTCAAAGAGTACCTCGATATCTACAATACTTAGCACTGACTATGCTAGAGCTACACGATCCATTTCTAAACGATCTAAACAGGAGGCTAGCAAGGCTGACAGTTGATTTTATCAGAAAAAGGAAATTATTGCTTTAAAGTCTTGCCAACCCCTCTGGCCACCCATGTATAAAAGTCTAGCTGCGCCACTGGACGGGCTCCAAAATAGCACAATAATAATCACTAAATAAAAATTTTTAGTGTTGAGATCATTGTTGCAGACAACATTATGGGATACAATATGCAAAGTAGACTGACCGGATGCATGCTGGAGTTTTTTTTTCAAATCAGTACACCATCCAGACACTTTCACAAAGGCCTACTGCAAATTTTTCAATTGTTTGCATATTGCATGCTGCATCTATCCATAAGCTATATCACCTTATTCCATTGTAGGGTTGCAGGGGGAAGCCTATCCCAGCTACAATATCGTAAGAGGCAGTGTACACCCCAGGCATTACACGGCCAACACAGAGAAAAACAACCACCAATGCTCCTGTGGAGGTTTTAGAAACACCAATTAACCTAACATACAGGTTTTTAGATGGAAGTATCTGTGTAGGACCCATGCATGCACAGGAAGATCATACAAACTCTGCACAGAAAGGACCCAGCAGAGGTCTGAATCAGGAGCATTCTTGCTGTGAGGCGACAATGCTAACTACCACACCACCCCCTGTAGTACTACAATTTAGAAAAATGTCTATACTGTTCTGAAAACGGCTCTAGTCTCGGATCCCTTGTGTGGGATTTGATCTTCTACCCTTCTTAACTATCTGACGCACAAAAACAAGTTTAAAACGCAGGAAGAGATTCTCATGTTAAAGTGTCTCAATGTTTTACAACAGCGATATGTTTAACACATAACCAGGATCTTCCACAACTCATAACCATGACATTCATGCATGTGAAAATGCCATCATTTACATATAATAGACGAACATGTTGTTTGTTTGTTTTTCTCAGTAATGCAGCAGAAATGCTGACAGCCATGTCTCCATAGCAACGTCATCTTCTAGCTGTCAGTCAACTGCTGCTGTGGGAAATGCCCAACCAGACATCTGGTCTTAAAAGCTGCATCCTCAAATCCAATGAAAAATGGATTAATACCCTTTTTAAAGATGGAAAAGTGCCCAGAACTGAAGCCTCGCCTCACACAGACGTGAACAAAACTAAAACATTTGTAATAAAAACTAATTACATGTTACAAAAACATTAATACAAGTTTCTTAAATAGCCAAACTGTATTCAAACTGTATTTTTCAATCTCCACCACAGAACAAGGTTTATACTCTTGGAATGAAAGGCCAGCGCTGGTCTTGACATTGGCTATAGCTCACAGCTGTTCAGGTTGAAGTATTCTCCATAAATCACCTCTTATGCTCTCAGGGATACGACTCAGTGTGGTTTTATATGGCATCTCTGGAAAAACCCCATGTCCCATGATCCATTGCCAGAGTAGCACAGTGACGAATGACAGCTGAGAGGGGTCGGTCTAGAGGCCTTTAGGTGAAAGCATGTTGAAAAAAATAAGAAGTTTGTGGATCTGTGTGTCAGTGCTTAAGACTATGACTGTGCCTGCTCTGTGTGTGTTTGTGTGTGTGTGTATGTTTGTGAGAGATGGCCTGCAGCGAGCCCTGTGAGCTATTCCAGCCAGCACTGAACTGACTCTTGTTGGAGCAGAGAGGCTCTGTGTGACCTGCCAAAACACACAGCAGCCTCACCAGCAGTGAACTCTGTTTGGTTGGGGATGGAGGGGATTAGTGTTGGAGAAGGGAGGGAGAGGTGAATGAAAATGAGGTATGAAAGGAAAAAAGCAGAGGAAGAAAAAGGGGGAAGAGGAAATTCATCATGGTCACAAAATGTGCACCTTCCTCAGCTGTGACGTGCATGTGTGCTCAGTAATGACAGAGTGACTGATGTAGTTCTGGTCTTATTGGGTAGATACCCTGTACTTAAAAACCCATTTATGCTAGTAAAGCCACCCAGCCGTAAAACTTCAGACTCTAAATGTGTGCGTGTAACTATTTGTCTGCTGATTGAGTGAATCTTTGCTCATTAACTTTGATTGCAAGGGCGAACGGAGGGCATTTGTTGTACAAAAACAACAGGTCAGTTGCACTGTGAACTTTGCAATTCATTGGTGGTGAAAAGTAGAGAGGTGGAATTCAGAAAAAAGACCAGAGAAGACCTAAATAGGGAGGGCACATTAAATAAGTGCCTTTCAGTCTTGTGGAGCAGAAGATGAGCAGGGACTCTGACAGCTCCAGAAGTCTGACAACTAAATAGCTTACTTTAGACAGATGAAGTAACATAAGAATAGAAGCAAAAAATATATAAAAACATGTAAAAAAAAAAAAAAAAAAAAAAAAAAAAAGCATTAGCCTGTTTACAAGATCCCACTGACAATATAACATTTCAGCCTGTTTTTGCAATGCAAAAACAGACACTGAACTCAACTTTGTCACACATTTAGAGGCTATGGAGGATGCTTTAACATAGCATACATTGGACGTCAGATGACTTCCAATGGCCTCTGATTTGGATATTTTCATGTCTGGGAAAAATTTGGTATTAAATGGGTTAAAACTGTATAGCACAGTCAGATTTCTTGTTAATATCCAAGTAATTGTAATAATCCTTGTTATACATTTGCCCAACTTGTCAATTTGCAGCATCACATGATTCAAATAAAATTGACTTCAAGAATGAGTGCAATGACTAATGAATAGAAACCATAAAGTGTATGCATGTATAATTTGGTATATAGACTCTACAAGTATCTGAACGCTGACTCTTCCAAAAATTCTTCATTCATTCATTGGCAATGGTCATTGGATTTAGTTCATTTTCATTGTATAAATACAATTGTGAATATGAAAATGAACCAAATGAAAAACTAAATGGAAAGTGATTTCATTTTCAGGCTGCACTGTGGTGTGGTGGTTAGTGCCGCAGCCTCACAGCAAGTAGGTCGCCGGTTCAAGCCTCGGCTGGGGAGGTGTTCAAACAGTGGCCTTTCTGTGTGGAGTTTGCATGTTCTCCCCGTGTATGCGCGGGTTCTCTACAGTCCAAAGACATTCATAATAGGTTAATTGGTCAGTCTAAATTCTCCCTTGGAGTGCGTGTGTGCGTGAATGGTTGTTTGTCTCTCTGTGTTGGCCCTGCATGGACTGGTGACCTGTACAGGGTGTCCAATATTGCCTGATAATTGCTGGGATAGGCTCCAGCTTCCTTGCGACCCTGAATTGGATTAAGCGGTACAAAAAATGAATGAATTTATTTTCTACATTCTACCCTTTACATGTCATGGCCTGTGTTTTAGGTTGTTTTTTTAAATATCATGTTCATGGTTGTTGCGATGTTCTGGCGACCTGTCCAGGGTGTACCCTGCCTTTCAACTGATAATTGCTGGGATAGGCTCCAGCCCACCCGCCACCCTGAATTTGATTAAGTGGTACAGAAAACGAATGAATGAATGAATGAATGAATGAATGAATGAATGAATGAATGGATGAATGGATGAATGAATGAATGAATGAATGAATGAATGAATGAATGAATGAATGAATGAATGAATGAATGAATGAATGAATTTTCATGGTTGGTCCTTTTCATGATCTTTATTGTAGCTCTTTATGTCAATATCACTTTTCCTTTCATCCCTTAGTTTGCTTTAATTCCTAATATTATATTTGAGTGTAACTTGTTTATGTGTATTATATTGGCTGTCCACTTCACTTTAGTAAATAGCATGATTCTCCATCAGTCATAGCTTCTCATTTGAGTTTTGAAGAAAAACAAAAGTAAAACATTATTTTTTCCACGAAGCTTGAACTGACTTATCAGTATTTGTTTTTCTTTCTTTTTAAGGAACTGGAGTAAGAAAACAACATTAACATTCACATTCACTACACAAGTATGCCTCCACAAACATTTGCCACCCAGGCAGGGTTAGCTATTTTAATCTTGTCAGCCATCTGTAGTTAAATATTTTCAATATTCTAAAAGTAGGGTCATATAACGATCAGACCTGGGTTTTCATAAAGTACAATGAAAAGTTATGGCATTTTGCCCTCATTTCATAGCTGACAGTTGAAAGTATTAGACAACATAGAGAGACATGTAATAAGTCCACCAGGGCACACCATTAACATTCTCACTGAACAAAAGTAGGTTAGTCTATTCAGTTTGATGCTGTTATATAAACCGTCTTGATTTCACTGTCCCATAAATTCCATTTATAAATAGGATCCGAGGGTTTATGTGTGCAGCTGTGTTCCTTTTGAAAGATACTACATGTTGCATCAAAGCTACAGAGACATTTCCCCCCTCCCTCACAGACAGTATATAATCTTTTCACATAATTTCAAGTCAAGCGAACATATGTGAAGAGGTCATCCAGCAACGTCTGCTGTCGAAGCTCCTTACTTCATGTATTTGACAACGTAGCCTCTCAATTTAGCAAGTACACTTCTTAAACTTAGTAAGAAACTTTTAACATGTTGTAAAGTGTGATGGAGATGCAAATCCCATTTCAGGAATGTGATAAAGAGACTCAGGCTGTGGCCATAACTCTGACCTTAGCCAGACTCGTAACCTCGTAACAGAGGCATTTGTGTGTGTGTGTCTGCGTTGGCTAGGTTATATGTATGCACGTTCACTTCACACCCTCAACCACATCCATAACTTTTTATTTCCAGCAGTCTGCACCTCTCCTCATTGGCATAATTTACTGCTGTTTTATGCCGCGTGTCCAGTAGGTCGTCCAAAGTTTAACACCTCTGTTAGATTTTAATATCTTTGTGACTGCTTCATGCTGCTGGCTGGGCTCAGGAAACTCTGTTTTCCTCTATATCTGTTTTTTTAATTATATCACAGAACTGCTTATATGGATGAATTTCACAGATAACAAAATTCTTCTTTGCCTACATGATACATGTTATTTATCACCTTATCTTGGTAATTAAGACCTACACATAACTGGAACCATTTAAAGCTGATAACATCAGTGCCTGGGTTGACCTCCATGTCCTTTGTGTTGCAGCTGTCTGATTCAATTTATCATAAAGTTCAAGAAACCTTCATCCACCACAAGAAGTGTCTGTGAATATGGTGTAGCATTCAATTTTTCCACTGCTGTTTTCCCATGGTGCCTGTGCATATTTGTATTTTATTTTTCAAGTTTGCCAAACAATGCATGACACCAAAGAATAATGAGAACTTTCCCATTCTTAGGAGAGCTTTTCATCAATAGACATGTTTTCATAAGCTAGTAAAGTAATGGATCATAAGCCGTGCTGGGGGTTCCCATCAGTTTCACCATATTTTTCTCATGTACATGCTCATTCAGTGGTTAAGGGAAAATAAAATGATTCAGATCAGTAGCCCAGATCAGTAAAAGTTGTGATACATACAACACAACAATGAGTAGCTGATCATCAGCAGATCTGAGGAGAACTGCAGAGTTTGGTTTAATCATCCATAGATTCAGCAGTTTTATTTATTTACTACACTTTTGGCTTGATGAAAAAGGAAACCAATTTGTATTCAGTGATAAATTTAATAACCATATAGCTACTATTACTTTCTCTCCACACCCTCTAAAGCACCTGTAAATCTTTGAACAGCAGTTGCTGTTTTAGGGCCCATTTATGCTCAATGTTAAATATGCATACATATGGACCATCTCTCTGTTATTTGTGTTCATTTTGGGCAGATTTTTCAGGTTTCAGAGAGTTTGTGGATGTGTAGCCAAATGGAGCCGTCCCACCGGAAATAGTGGGGACACTGTTGTGCAATGTAGCAAAAAAAAAACAAAGAACCAGACCACCCCTGTCTACGACATTGCCCCTTTTTATCTGTGTTTCTGAGAATTTTGCATAATCATGATCTCCTCCACTGTTGGCATGTTTGCTATATTGCTATAGAGCTCAAAAGTGAACTTTGAACTCTACATTGCCCTCTGGCGCAGTGGTTCCCAATCTATTTTCCTTGAGTACCTCCTTCATGCCACACCAGAAAAGCCATGGACTCCCACCGCTCCATGCTGAAACCATGCTTGGCTTCATGCTTTGATTCGCTAGCTTCTCACAACAAAATATGCATTCCGGCAGGTAACTATCAACCTATACCTGTTACTCTTTTTTTCATTTTAATGGGGATAAATCATCTGCTCTGTAGCATTTGAGAAATGTTTCAAATGGTGCATGTAAAGATTGAGGCTAGACTCCACTATTGTAGCTTCACTAGCTCACAGACCTCACTAATCCACACAGTTCAGGGACAAAATTTGATTAGACCCATAAAGTGTGGCCTATGGCCCATTTCCGTAATTTATGCATACGTCATGAACGCCTGCGCACAACTACATCTGGAGGGCAAAAGAGGCTTTCTGCATACTTTTCCTTACCCGATCAGTGCAAATCATCTTTAAAACTCAGGCAAAATGTGCTGTAACGAGGTGGATCTGAAGAAGCTGTAGAAAAGAGAATTATCACCTATTGACAAATGTTATTCTGATCTAAAGCAACTTTAGTCACATTTTTGATGGCTAAACCAGCGGACTTTCCTGATGGAAAAAATGTAAGATGCTGTGAACCAGGGGGGGGAAAACTAGCACTGCCCATCTACTAGTGGAAGATTTCAGACACAGAATGTTGACAATCTCACATGTCGATCATATTAAATCTTTCCATCATGTAAAAACATAACTGATACACTCACATTATCTAGCATCCATGTAAACATGTCAGCTGGAATCTCTGATCAGATGGATTTCAATCAGATTAAAAAAACATTTTTTAACGTAACATGATTGCCAATTCCTGCAATTGTAGAGTCAGTTTATATATTGAAAACATGAGTCTGTGATGTTTTCACTGATTTGCTGTAAACATAGTGACAGTTTGACAGTTTCATGGGGTTGGACTTGCTGCTGTCTCTCTACTCTGGCTGCTGTCTCTCAACTTCCCCTTTATGTCCACAGACTGGCAATAGTTCACGTCATTGGTGTCATCAGACGGTCAACACGAGCCAAATATATGCACTGCATACCCAGTGCCAGGGCATCGCCTTCCATTTTGCGTGACTGATCACATGAATCTAGATTGGTTATTGGTGTTTGTTTACAGGTAAACCGGTGAAAACCTTTTCCCTGATCCCACCTTAGTAATTTGAACAGTCAAATACACAACCACCGTCCGACATTGCTTTAATTACGGCAGTAAAGATAGACACAAAACCTAGTTCATCAACAGCTGTGCTTTTTGCCCTATGTAGAAGAAGTCCTGTGCATATGTGAGTTGAGGTAGGCATAGATTAAGAAAAGGTTCCAATTAAATAGATTTTTAAAATTTTGACAACTTATATCTGTTTTAAAACATTGTTGTAGCAGATGTATTCCCTTTGGGACCTGATATCAAAAGATAGAGCTTTCAGACTCCTAAAACACCAATTACATATTACATACTTATCTCTGTGAGAATATGGGTTTGACTTCAACAATCACACAGGCTCTGTACTGTCAAAACCTTATGAACCCCCTGTGCACTTTTGGGACTCCTTCAGGGGGGGTCAGGGACCCCAGGTTGGGAACCACTGCTTGAGTGGATATGTAGCCTAATAATCATACCACCGTAATGCACCTTCAGGAGAAAGTGAGCAATGATATTTAACAACATTTGACGTAGATATACATACCATTTATATTCCCTGTACATACATAAAGAGGGCGTAAATGAGCCCTTAGATTCAGTTCCAATTTCCAGACTTGAACATTTAGCAGGGTTAAATCACCCTTTTTGCCTTTAGGCATCAAGGAGTAATGCTCATCTACCCTATTATCCAGGGCATTCGGGTAGCCCTTGGCTGTTTCATCTGTATCTAATACATTGTCTTAGAGTATGGAAGATGTTTAAGGTTAGACTCGCAGTTTATCGCATCTGTTTTCTTTTAACCAATGTTATCCACCATAGATATCAAGTTTAAATTAACTTGTACAATTTCATGTTGCAAAAAATTTTGCAACTGGCTTGTTTCCATGAACTGACTTGGAATGAAGAAACTAGATTGCTTAGTGTCACCAGCAGTTGCCAGTAAAGGCCTAACAGAGCATTACTGTAATAAACAGGCAAGCCCAGTCATTTACTGGAAACGGAGCTTGAAGGAACAAGAGACAAACAAAACTTCATCAACTTGGCCATACACAAGAGAAGAATGGAGAGGACAACTTAGAAATATTTTTTTACTATAGTATGTTTATTGTATCTTTTCTAATAGATATTGTCTTAAATGATTCTGCTGGAACTCATCTTTTGAAAAAGGCAAAACCAACCTCATAGTTTTTTTTTTAAAGCAGACTTGCATTTAAAGTACCTTTTTGATTTTTTCTTTTGTCAACTTTTTGTCAAATGCAAATTGAAAATGTGTTCATGAAGTAACACTTTCTGACATTTTTTAACTCCAATTTCTTATCCTATTACATCGGATGCCACAATCATTTGACAGAATCCAAAGAGACTGTGTGTGTGTCTCAATCAGCGCACTAGTGCACTTTCGAGCACTACATTTAAGTGCAGAGTGCGTTCATACGCACATTTAGGCAAAATCTTAGTGCACTGAAAGTACCCGGATGCTGCCCTAAAAACGTCAAAAAATTTTGTGTAGAATGATGCACTACGGACACCATATTGCCGACGTAGAGGAAGGGGCGGGACTTATACCAACATAGTACAGTTAGGACGGTAAATGTTAGCAGTTTTTAGCCGGTTTAGCAGACGTAAATAGGTTATATGTGCTACAAATAATTAATGTTATAGTTCGTGCAGTTTTATTTGGTGGATATTTTTGGCTAAACTAAATTTTTGAGACTTGTTGACATTTTGCTGTGAGATTGAATATTTTTGTCAGGCTCTATTAAAGACCTGAGTGTTAATTTGATCATATGGCCGTGTTTTAGCACCTTGAACTTTTTAAAACTGTAAATCTCAGATTTGGGCAAATCTGTCAGAAGGTGTGGATGAAAGATGACGAGAAGGTAGAACCCAAATGCTGGATAAGGCTGATGAATATAGGAACCAGAATTTATTAAATTAAAGTTGCAGCAATGGAAGGATAACAAAGTATTTGTGCCTAACTCAAAGAACAAAACTTTTGATGAGCTTAAAGACTGAAAGACAAAGTAAAGCTGGGATGACATACTAATCAATTGTGGTAAGACAGAGAAGGCTCTGGCAATGAAAAATAGAAACCAAAGGAGCACTTTCGCTCTTCTCTCAGCAGGTATTCCTGGCTAAAAGTTGTGGTGCTTGTTGATCCCTCCATCCTGTTCTCTCCAATCATTTGAGACAGATGACCGCCTTACCTGAGCCCGGTTCTGCCCGAGGTTTTTCCTTCCTTCCTGTTAAAGGGAACTTTTTTCCTTCCCGCTGTCACCCACTGCTTAGTGCATGCCCAGGATTGAAGACTGAATCAAAAAGATAATTTGATTCAATTAGTTGGTTTTCCTAAGCAAGGCATTTATTTTTTATCATTTGGCTTCTATGAACACAGATATTTAAAGATTGGAATAATGTGCATTTGTTTTCAATGGATCACAATGAATTGGCTTGAATTGATTATGTCCAAAAAATGTATTGAGATGACTTTGATGTGAATTGGCACAATACAAATAAAGCTGAATATAATGCAGTGGGAGCTAATTACAAATAAGGAGCTGATGTGGCAGTTAGTAGTTGTAGGCCAGGTGTGACATAAGCAGGAAGTAAATTAACTGAATACACAAGTGGAAAACTGAAAACAAGATAGACAAAGATTCCACCTGAACCAAAGAACGCTTGAAACAGAAACCTAACAAGAATTAAACTAAAACCCATAGACCATGACAAAATCTAAATAATTTTCTCTTTACTGCATTTAAACATCTGATCTTGCAGAAAATTACCAAAAGAAGGAACTTTAATGGCAATATTTGGAAGTGATACCAGTATTGAAGTTGATTGGCCTGATTGGGTGCAATGCAGTAGACCAGTATTTGCACTTTCTTCTATCTCTCTTTTATCCTCCCTTCAGTGACAACTGAATACATAAAAAAAGTGTCACCATAATAAAAGGGAGCATGTATGCCACCCTTTGTTATGCTATATACAAAAGGCTCTAACAAGAGGTTTATTTACTGCTCGTAGCTGAGAGCCGCATGTGCCAATTTTGTTCTCCACTGTAATGCAGCAGCTGCCTGGCGCACACGTCAGGCAGACTTGACATAACTTTACTCTGTTCTGCCTTTCATTCTTTCACTCTCTGCCTCTCCTTAAGACCCCAAGGCAGAGCAAGGCGGTGCAGGATCCCAGTAAAAGCAATGATCAAAAGTAGCACTCGGATGCCTACAGGTTCCCCTGACATGAGAGGAGACCGTGCGGTGGGGAGATAGCAGGCAGAGCGAGGTTTGCAGGAGTCAAGGGAGGAGACGAGAAAAGGAGGAGAGACACACCCATTACTTGTCAAGCCCGAGTAGAGACGGGTACCTCAAGACTGGGAAGAGATGTAAAGAGGGAGGGATGGTGGTGGGTGAGGGGTGGTGATGCTGATGGTGGCGGGGAGGCGCAGGAAAGGATGAAAGGTACGAGGCATGAAAGCGAGGCATGGGGTGAAAAGAAGCGGAAAAGAGAAGTGCAGGGGGGGGGGGGACAAGGGAGAAAGTTGGGCTTGAGCAGAGCCCGACCCGAGGAGGGGAGAGAGCCCCAGTTGAAAAGCCG